>VWZG01002480.1:191142-260387 GCA_013396735.1 Grallaria varia | reverse complement strand
GGGGGGGGGGTGAGGCTGTCAGCAAATTTCCTTTATATAATGTAAGTTTGCCAGAAAGTGTTGTCATTCATATAGAAATCTGTTCATCAAAGGGAGTGAAGCTGACATTAGATGGTCAAGGCTGATGAAGCCAAAGCTGTCTGAAGACACCCCCAAATTACACAAAATTCCTCCCAAGACACAAAACACCCCTCTTCACACCCCTGTTCAGTGCCAGCCAAGACTAAACACCTGGAGAGATGTGAGTTTACCTTCTGAATATTCAAAAACTTCCGTATCTCTGACGAGCAACCAACAAAAACTTTAGTGAAGGTAATCTTTTGAGTATAACATGAATCCCTCTCTTTTCAGTACCTGTGAAGAACAAGTGTCTCTTTGTGGTTTCCTTCCTCTTCTCCAGGCAGGGGTTGAGGAGGCGGAGCAGCTGCAGCACCCGCTCCTCCCGGCGTGACTCGGTCAGGCAGGCGTCGTTCATCACCAGGTACGGGTAGATCTTCCCGTTGTGGCCGCGGATGTAGAGCCTGCGAGCTGCGGTGTTGTGCTTCTGAACTATCTCCACCCTTGGCATAAACCTAGCAGGGAGAAAGGGCTATTAAAACACCTCCTCTGATACTAAATCATGATGTAAAAAAACCCAAACCCAAACCAAAAAGGTGACATAAATAAGGAGTAACAATTGTATTACAAAGTACAAGTCTGTGATTTGTATTTTGTTTGCTGGACGTGGTTTATTTGTTTTTAAGAAAACACAGGTTCTGGAGCGAAATTAATCATTAGGAAATGAGACCTTTATCACTCTTTTGAAGAGTAGTACCTCTATTGATTACAACCGAAGCACTCATCTCAACTTATGTCAGCATACAAGAAAATCAAATAGACTCTTTTAACAGTACAGTTGCTCGCTGATGCAATGCAAAAATATTAAAGGATAAAATAAAAAAAGGTATTACATCAAATTATGATCCTATATATGTAATATGCATATATAACAGGTACATGATATCTACTTTTGCAGAATGAATGAATGGATGGGAAGGTTTGGATTTCCTTCTCTGTTTTCAGAATTACAACCACCAAAGGGCATTTTCAGGTTACCTTGCTATCTTGATGTAGTAATGTGTTGGCTTTGGCATAAGGAACTCTCCAGGTATCTCTACTTCTGCAGTCTGAGCTGAAAAGTTACTTAGAAAGCGGCACTTTTCCTCTATGAGGAAGAACTTTGGAAGCTGTTTAGTCTTTGCCTCCAGAATCTTGATCCATTTCTTTAGTTTAGAGATAAGATTGTGAAGTTTCATTGACCCTGGCACACTGAAGTCAAAATCTGAAAAATGAAACAAAACCAAATCGCCCAGTTCAAAAGTGCAAACCAAACACACACATCCCACGGAGCTGCCTTGAGAAGACAAGACTGTTGAACATTCCAGCTCTACAGAAAACCTTTTAGCAAAATCCTAACACTATAACTTAAACATGTCAGAATCTGCTACCTTTTTGCTGTACACACCTCTAAAACATTCTGTTACTTAGTACATAATGAACTTCCTAACATTCTCCTGTTGTAGTCATACAAACATTAGAAAAAACATGTTGTGAAAAATTTAAACACTATTACTGTATTGAATTGTCCATATACTGCAACCAGACTGCATAGGAAAAAAGCAATAAAAAACCATATTATTTGATCAGATCCCTTATAAAAGAGGAAAAGTAGGCTTATTTTACAGTCTAGCACTATAATTTTCTGCCTGTGTCATTACAAGTCATTTATTTATTTGTTTATTCATTTAAAAATCAATGGAGACTTTTTACTTCTAAATGGGATGAAAGACCTTCAGTCATGAATACAACATGGAATCTGTGAGGAACTGTAGAACAAGTAGTGAAATTGTTTTTACTATTATCCTTCTATTCTGGGCTGCAAGAGGATTCTTATTCTTTCCTGCCTTAGACAACAAAGGAAAGTCACTCCAGGAAGAACAGATACAACAGCTTAAGCAAAAATGACAATATTATGCAAACAGCCTGATCTTTCCATTGCAACATTAACAGTATTAAAGCATGAGATTATCTCCTCTAGGGCAAGTGCAGGTGAAGGAAGAACTTTCTCAAGGTCAATACATGGTCTTCAATACATTATGTAATCACTGCAACCCTGATTGTTTTCTGGGACACACCAATATCATCTTCCCAACACTGCTCTCACTACAGTTTCAGAACAAAGCAAATAAATAAATAAATAAATGTCTTCACATTTCCCAAAAGAGGGAAAATGAATAAACATATAAATGAAATGATGGTTCAGCACTTCAGTACCACTACAAAGAGATTAAACATGCTTGAATAAGAAGACAAACTGCTCCTTGCAAACCTCATTAGTTATGGCATCCCAGATTGTGCAAGTTAACTAACAGGCTGGAATTTTTAAAACTCATTTCCACACCAGAGTCTGAAAGATGCCATTTTAAGTTCAACATGTCTCAAGTGAAAAGCAACAGCAAGAAAAGCAGAATGTCAAATCGGTATTTTTGAGAGTTACAACTAAAGTAGAACAGAATCTTCATTATGATTCAAATACAACAGGAAATTAACACAGACTCAAAAATGAGTTTAAATCTTACTGCAGAACCTTCATTTCACTGTAACATAGATTCAAAACATTCATATCAATGTTACATAAGCTCAATATTCTCCTATGCTGACAAAAAAACCCAAAATAAGCATGAGTGCTACTCAGAGAAGAAATTTTGACCACATAAATATGCTACAAACACCTATCTGCAGGTGTGCCAAGAGAGAACTAGGTGTGTGCACAAAGCAATTACTGCACATACGTTTTTTAGAACCACAATTAAACAACTCAAAACTCTGATTCTCCAAAAGACCTATTCCTACAAACAAGCTCAGAACATTCATTCTTTTAGCCAAAGACCTCATATCATTCCATACATACACTCTTCCAAGTTCTTTTCTTTACGTGCACAGGATGCCAATAACAAAGAAAACAATGCAGCCCAGGATTCTTTCATTTTGCCATTCTATTACTTAATATCAGAGAACATTTAACCCAACATATTCCATTGTGTATCCACAATATACTGATATGCTGAAAGCTTTCAGTGAAAGTCCTAAGTCTATCGGTCTGAAACTGAGCAAAAAACCACTACATACAAAATCCTTTCCATTTCTGTAAGGAAAAAGTTTATAATGAAAAGTACAGTTTCATATTTATGGATGAGAGAAATTAGCATAACTGTGATGTTTCCTTTTCTTTCTCTGCCTGGTATGGGCAGCGCATCTATTGCAATACCACTGTAAAACACTCTTATTATAATCCCAAGCCTACCCTCTAGTGAGCAGTGGGAGTAAATCATTTCATCAAAGTGACAAAATCATTGCATCATTTATGTCCTGAATCTTTGAAGTGCAGGAGAGTATCCTCAAACTGCAACTAGTTTTTGTGCTAACGTGAATCCCCCAAAGTGGTAAAAATACACATCAATATCTATTTCTTTTAAAAAAAAACACACTCTCAGTTCACTACAAGAGCAGCTCTAGTTTGTTGAATGCCTGTTTTAGGATTTTTGTTGTTCTTTTGTTTCCCAGTGGCAGATGGGAAAAACAGAGAGTTCAATTAGTCTTTCTGCTCATGTCACAGAGGGCCTATCTGAGAAGAAAAATTGCTTCAGCTGGAAGAAAGGGAAATACAAGACCAAACATTATTTGTGTACAAAGTCTCTCTGCTCTGCAGACATCTTAATCTATAAAAGCAGCAATTTTGTTTAAAAAAAAAAAAAAATAAATCCATTTTTTCAGTACTTGGTACTGGAGAACATCTTTCTCAAGCCAACACACCCTGGTCTAAAATACCCTCCCTACTCACACCATCTTTTCCTGAGCAGAATGGGAAGTTTATCCCCATCTTTAATGGAGATGTTCCCCAAAGCCCATGACACAGACTGTACTGGAAGCACTTTGCTCTCTGCCCTCAGTGCTGCTGAAGTTTCTTGCCACTCCCAGTGCAAAGACAAACAGGGCACAACCTTCCCCTCAGTGAAACAGACCTAAAACATCCTGATGGGTCTTAACACAGCTAGATAAAGCTTAACAAATCTTGATTCAGGGCTGTACCACCACTGTTCATGAAGGATGACCAAAAAATACACTCGATGTAGCAAAATTAAGAGGATCAAACTCCTGTCCCCACCCCCAAAAAACCCTGACCTATGGAACATTAACACAGCACTAAGAAGACGGAGAAAAGACCTCCAACCTAAGAGTCCAGAACCGAAAAGATTAAAAAAAACCAACCACCTTCTACTACACTGTCAGAAGTTCTGATCAAAGAAAAGCAACAGGCTATTAATGCTTTTAGAGCAAGCACCAGTTGATTTTAAGATTTAAAAGGTTATTCTGATCATAGGCAAAGCTTCTTTACACTTTAAAGTTCACAGCTCCAGGATCCCCAACTGAAAAGGCAAGACATCCCTCATGTAAGACATACACTGAGATGTAAGCTCAGCTTCACAGAGCAGGTCCAATTCTTCATGTCCATGATAGTGAAGAAGTTCCAAGCATTCCCCAAGAGTGAAATGCTGTGTGGCTTTTGAAGTCACTATTCAAACATTTACATACTCTGTACTTTCCCAAAACTTCTTCCTAATCTCACAAGAATTTTTGGAAAGCACCAACAAAGATGAAGAATTTCAGTGGCAGGAAACCAGAAATCTGAAGCAGGAGCTCTGGGTTATCACTCAGCTCCAGAGACCTGCAGACCAAACTCCAAGGTCAAATATGACCAGACTCTTGATCTGGATTTCCTGAATAACATCCCCTGTTATCTAAAAACTGGAAGGGAAATAATGAAAGAGCTACCAAAGGGATGCTATGCTCATTCTTGAGGGAAGGGAAAAAAAAAAGAAATAAAATCCATTAAAAAGCTGAAAACTATTACGAGATCTCTTCCCCTGCTCTCTCCCCACGGTTCAGAGCCACACTGGGAGCTTCCTTCTGATTACAGTTTCCACTCACAGGGAAGAATTCATTGTGCTGGGTGACAAAACCCTCAAGGAAATTATCTTGCTCTTTAAGGGTGTATTTTGGAATTTTCCACTCATAGCCTGAGAGATGGTTGCAGAAAGAAGCCAATCCAAACTCCAAAGTATCATCTGCCCACAAAAGGACAATGAGGCAGCTTTTCTGCTGCTTTCACTGCTGAGAGAGCTCTCAAAGGGAGCATTTTTCAGCATTTGCCTGTTCTTTGATGTCAAAGGTTTAGCAGAAAAGGAGAGAAGGAACAAAGAACAGATGGTCAAAGAATTATGCATTTGAAGTTCTAGAAAAAAGAATTCGAAGTAAAATTTGTTTTTATAATGTAACATTAGGATGGATAAAGATGACCTATCATAGCTCCAGTGGTTGAAGCTGCTGCAGACAAAGTACTCAGAATATAAGAAGTGGTGTGAAAGTCCCAAGTGGCTCCAAACAGGAATCAAGATGTAACTCTGATATTGATGGAAACAATTATGCAACCAAACCTGGCTGAAAGTACCTGTAGAACAGAGCTGTCAACATTAATCTGGAAATAATGGAAGAAAAGAGTTTACTCCGAGACAGCTCCTCAGTGTGGATACTTTTGAAATGGGAGGCAACCACTGCCATCATCTATCCATCACCCAGATGCAACTGGTACCAAGAATCAGAAAAGCAAATGTGAAGGTTCTACCCTGACAGAGGGACACACCAGGCATGTTATACAAATGGTTTCTCATAGTGTTAAAATAGCTTTTGCTAACTTCAATACAGTAATTACAGCCCTATTCATTTCTTTATGTACATTTTACTGTTATTACAAAATCAATAAAAAACTTATTTTCATTTTCTGCATAATGAATTAAATTATAAGAATTAGTAAGTATGCTGATTGGTCTCATTTCTTCTGTTTTCCCACATTTAATTTGTGAATTAAAACACTGAATGTATTAGATTAGATTAAAATCAATTCCAGCACTAAGCAAAACTGTTATTTGTATCCTGCAGACATTCATATTTCATCATACTTGGAAAATAAAACATGAAGTCTTCAACAAAAATGTAATTACTGTTATTAAACAGACGTTTAAGAAGAAACACTTTGCATCTGATGACTTTACATGATTTTTATGTCTCGGCCTATGTGGTTCTTTGGTTTTTATGTTGTTCCATATTATTCTTTATAAATGCTGTAATTGAAAGAAAACTTTAACTGAACTGCCATTTATACATCACAGACACACAAAAAATTCACAGTGGCACATAAAAACTGGAAATCCTCTCCGTTTTTTGTTTTAACTAAAAATTGTAACTGAATTGTAATTAAACTTTCCTAAATGACTCTCTAGAAATGTTCTCAAATATTACTTCAGATATTGCAAACTTGAGGCTGGTGTTGTATTTACTTTTCCTTTACACCCTTGAAATCCCAGATCAACCTGATGCTCACAGAAGAGAAATGAGGAGATACTATGAGAGATCAAAAATAAATCTAACAAAAACCAACCATAACAACACAGCTATTAAAAAGTGGCTATACTACTAGTGCAATGTAAAGACATATAAACCATTATTAAAATGAATTATTACAACATTATTAAAAAAAGAAGAGTCCAAACTTGCATTAAATGCAGAGTACTTCAGCTGGAAGGCACCCATAGCACCCCCAGATTCCTGTCTCCAGGGCTGCTCTCCAGCCACCCCCCTTCCAAAATATACCTGTGCCTGGCATTATTATCCTGCTCTAGGAAGAGAATCCGATCTTTTGGTTAAATTTCATCCCACTCATCCTTGTCCAATGATTTTTTTTTTAACTCCCTGTACGCTCCCACTAAAGACACAAAATGTTTCTGCTTCCATTTCCCTCCCTCGTATACTTCATCCAGTAAAAATTGAATCATATGGTTCAGGACTTGCATTATCTGCTGTCATGCAACTGTTGTGCTCAGAGAGGACATCATGCAACGCAGAGTGTCCATGAGATATGTAGGTCATGGCTGCAACTGAGTTACTTCCACAAGATTCCCATCAATTCACTTATTTTCACAGTATTATCAGTAAAAGGCTTGAAAAAACACTAAAAGTCTACTTGTCAAACACTCTCAGACACTTCTGTTTGAGGGGGAATTTATGCAAAACTCCAAATCCTGGCAATCCAAACCAATGATGCCAATCAGTGTCACCTTCTGTCACGTATGAGCTGCGTGGCCTTAACACATTTCACCAACCAAATCAAACCCACGCTCTTCTGTACACAAGCTTTCCTTAGAACTTTACATCAACAGCAGACACTCAAATATGTGACCACTGGTTAAGAGAAAATGAATGAAGCAAAAAAGCTACTTCCCTTAAGTATCTTTTTTATTAGATCTGATTAAAGTTACTGATTCAATTTACCAAACGATGTACATTTGAGTAATAGGACTTTTATAATCTAGTTATCCAAAACACTAAAGTAATCTTACTGATCAGAAGTAGACTGTTTTAAAAGACCTCACATAATACTGTCAGTTTGGAGTTCTGCAGTGGAAATTGCATTAAATTCTGTCATTGCTGTAAAGCAGAGATCATTATTGTCCCCCAGATCCAGCAGGCTGTTCTATACAAACAGCAAAAACATTATAGTGAAGTAATCTAATTTACCTTTAAACACACATGTGATCAAACCACAGTTTTAGGTAACAAAAATACAATAATATGCTCATTCTCTCTGCTGATGTCTGTTTTTCATTTGAAGTACCTTTATTACTCCACAGAAGATTGGAACAAACTATTTCAGGTTTGGTGAACGACAGAAAGATGCTGTTTTCTAAATTTTCTCTCAGGAACAATATTAGAATAAAAAAGCAGAATGCCTTCACAACTGAAGCGGGGGAGATTTCTCTGAAGACTAAAAGTAACATCTAAAAAAAACATTTTAAACACTTACCTGTGGTAAATTGGCCTTTTAACTTCTGGAACACAGGATCTTGAGCTGTTGCCTGTGCTCTCCTAGCCAGTGACTCTGAGGCTGCACTAGAGAACATGGTGGACACATTAGAGACATTCTCCAGACCTACTCCAAAAGTGCTGACTAACTTCTTGACAAAATTCAATGTATGAGGAGTGATTTTGGCATCTGAAACGGCTCCACTTTTCTCAAAGGCAACTGAATAGCACTTTGCCAGGCCCTGCTGCAGTTGTCTGAGAACCTAAGGATGAAAAACAAGAGGCAAGACAATCAGGAAGATTAGAACAACTGATTTGACACCAAATATTTATTCCTGCACTGCATTTTATGTAGCAAAATTATCCTCCCAGAAACATCCACTTAAAACTCTACCCTTAAATTGCATCAGAGGGTCAATCAGAACATCAGCACTGACTTTCATTAGCCCTGCAAACAAACCGAGCAGGGGAAATGCTGCATCACCAAGGACACCCTCCTCGTTCAGCAGCAGCTACCTTTTAGATTCCCTGTTTTGTGATATTTGAAAGGATGATGTGATATGAGGAAACCTTCTTCAAGTAAACACTGCACTAGGCAGACAGAACAGAACAGCCCAACAGTTTGAGGGGCAAGTAATAACAGCAGAGTGGCAGGTCCATCTGCTCTCTGTTGTAATCCAAACTTCAGGTCATAATCACAACCTGTCACAGAGCAGCACATCCAGAAGGAAACTGGTACCTGTGAAACCCAGTGTAAGAATATACACTTCAGTTAGTATGAAACACAGCTTCAATCCTAGGGACACTCATCAAATTCATAGTTTTGGAAAATCTCTGTACTGCTCCCAGAAATAACCAAGACCCTTAAACTCCAATCAGAACAGTCAGTTCTACAGATACATCAGTTTACTAATCAAAACAAATGGTTATATTTTAATTCTTAAAATTAATTCTGGATATGTTTTGCAGTTGACTTTTCCTTAGATGATACATATGAAGGTGTATTCAAGATAAATACCTCTTCGTGCCAATTCTCTCTGAACCAGACCATCTGATCTACGATGCCTTCCAGGGAAGACAAGAGTGTTGGATGCAATTCCCGCTGCATGTGCATAATTCTGCTGCACCTCCACATCGGGGCAGTGGCCCGAATTGGCCCTGGGTCTGAGGCAGAGTGGGACTGATTTCCAACAGAGCTTGGCTGCTGTTGCCCAGAATCTAGGAAGTGAAAATTAAAAAGAAAATAAGAATTACATTTCAGGAACTTGATACATGCCTGTATGAAATCAAATAAATTGTTCCAAGAATTTGGTTTAGGTTTACATTAAATATTAATCATGTATTAGCTACTGAATTTCAGAAAACATTGTTTTCTAGAAAGAAAATTGGAGGTTTTTTTAGGAAGAAGACTCTGCTCCAAATGCCGTTTAGTGGTACAGACCTTCCAACATTAAAGCAAAATAAACAGTCCTTGAAACCTCACAGGAGATGTAGCCTTAGCTTTTAAATTGCCAATCTGTGCTCTTGAAGTAACAGACGTTGTTTCATATAGGATCAAATTATTTGAATTATGGGTATTTTCTTCCTCTCCCTTTTGGGGACATCTTTCTCACATAAGTGAAGAATAAACATGCTGATGTCAACAACAGACAAATTGTCACAGTGTATATCTTTTCGTACAAAATATTCTTGCATGACAACTCCATCAGACAGTGATTAAGTTTTGCTTTATCACATGGCCCCCACTAATTAACACAATCTACAAACACAGCAGGAGTTCGTGGCAGAACCTACAGGAAACTATTTTACTGGTTATTATAGATGTGCATGTGGCAATATCGAGAATTTAGCACAGAAACCCCTGTTGTTGGATATGAGTGAATTATTTGGTATGTAGGCATCTCCTCCTACTGTGAAGGAGCAGCCAAAGAAAAATAAAACATTATTTAATTAGTGCCCTTCAAAATCTTAACACAGAAATTTAGTGAACTAATTCCCAAGCGAAAAAGGCCATTAAATAAACAATGCACTTTGTAATACAGAAGACACAACTGAAGGGAAGAGTTCTTCAAGTAGCTCTCCTGGAATTTCCAGGAAATTACACGAGACAGAAGAACAACTACATTCTGTGGAATCATTTAACATAACTATTCTAAACATGATTTGTTCTTGGGGAAAAAAGGTGTAGTGCAAGTTGCTGAATGTTCTCCCTACTTCCCAAATATTTCTCAAAGCCAACATTGATTTTATTTTGTGAAAACTTAGATGCTCATTTTACTTAATAATTCACTGTAAGAAGTTAATATGGAGATATTCATTTTACAAGTGTGGCTCTTTGAACACAAACTGAATGTCGCATGGTTCATGCTTCCAGTGAAAAATAGACTAGAACGTATCAGAAAACTCTGATGCTCTCCTGTATTTATAAGCCAAGAATTCTTTGCTTTTCCACTGATTTATAAAGATAAATATCCAGTAAAGAACACGTGATTCTCAATTAAGGTGATAGGAGAATGAAGGAGATTAAGCTCCTCTTGGTGAATATTTTATACAAGAGAATTCATGACAGCTCAAGCCATCTGCAGATTTAACGTCACAGAAACAAATCAATGCAAGCAAAATTTATCAAGAATTTTCTTCCTCAGCCTTGCTAAGTTGAGATGTGTTCTAGAGAATGTCTTCTCAGTAAAATCAGGTGAAATTCAAAATAATAACTGTGTTACAAAGAGCACAAATAACTTTATGAAGACCAAGCTCACCACTTTTGTAGCGCTCTCGCTGTTCAATCTTCAGGGTCAAATAGAGGGTCCTGATAGGGAAGTAAACAGCTTGGGGATAGACCCTTCCCACCTATTTGGAGACACAGACCTCTTTCTCAGTTAAGGAACACTGACTACAGATCACAGCAACAAGTACAGATTGTCTCATATTTAAGTATAATTTGGTAATAATCAGCCTTTTCTGTTAAACAACAGCTTATGGAAATTCAAGATTCTTTCAGTAAGAGAAACCCAAGAGGATGAAATGGTAACTCCCTACATACACTGTTCAGGCATTATCTAATTAGGGCTTCCAGATCACATTGCCTAATAAACCTGAAAACAGCATAATGTCAGAGCACCAGCTGCGCCAGCTCAAAGATCTTACTCATGTGCATAATGGAAGAAAAACAGACATAATGGCAGTGGTTAGTCTGTAAATTAGGCCACAATTCCCAGCAAGCCCCATGATATTTGATAAGAAAGCCCATTAGAGAGTAACTTTACTCCACCTAATTGTGGCACTTAATGTAAGGGGATACCAATTGCACCCAAAAATGAAAAGGATTCTATGGCTTCCATTAAAAAAAAAAAAAAAAAGGCAAAAGACATGTTGACATTCAGCATCCCCTTTAAAATCTGTAAATCTCAGTATCTATTAAAGGAAAGAACCATGTATCTACTACCCACGAAAGAGCACATCTTAAGACCTCATTTGAGGCTTCTCCAGCCACAATTCCACTAAATCATGGATCCTTCCTCCATCCAAATGGATATGGTAAGTGGTAGAGATTTTGCAGAATGTTCAGTGATATGATATTTATGGTAGATCATTTTCAAGCAAAAACTAGCAAAGGCTTGGGAAAGATTTCTGATGGTGACAGACAGAGCCCTGTTTCTTAAAATCAAGTCTAATAAAAACCAAAGTACAATTAAATAGTTTGCCCCTTAGTCACTAAAGCTAAAAATTCTTTATCCCCACTCCTATACTACAGGCATTTTTTACATATGTATTTCTAAGTATGTTTTATAATGTTCACAAAAATGTAATCAACAGAAATCCAGAGGAAAACCTATAATGCTGCATGCACACAGGGCATACAATTTCATTGTGAGTAAAACTCACTGTGACATTTAAAATATTCTATTTTAAGAGAGAAACTACCATTTTTAACTCATCAATAGTTGCAAACAATAGCATTTTAAAAGACTGGCATTTTCCTAATTTGCTTTCCAAAAAAATATTTGTATCTCATCTTGAAAACCAAGATTGCAGACACTAAAGAATTAGTGATTAACTTCTGTACCTGACTGATGAGGTTCAGGAGGAGTTTGCCCTCTGAGCCCACCAGGCATGTCAGCAGCTGTGGGATCCAGGCCAGCCACTGGATGGGGGGGACACCGATACAATATTTGTCCACGGCATCTGCCAAGGTGTTCTTATCATCATCAAAACTCAGCAGCCAAAGAACCTGGAAGAGAATTTCAGGGCTTAAATTTAAGACACATCAACCATTATGATACACAAAAGCACAAAGATATTTTATTAATATGATTGTGGAGCCCTTGTAAGTTAAAGTTGCCTGAGATACAAGAACTTACATTCATTATGCCTGGGCAATGTTATTTTTTCCCTTAGAAATAATAGTTCAAGGATGTAATGAATAAATAGAAGTGTACTCCTTGCTATGAAACAAGACAGAAAGAGGCAAAGGAACATCACTGCATTCCTGGAATTCTTTGGGTTTTTGGTTAGGGCTGTGGATAGAAAACAAGGCACGTTTATAGAACCTAAAATATGCAATTCAGATAAATGAACCTTGATGCAAGGACTTGATTATTTCTTTGGGTGTTTTTAATTATTTTAACTATCCACCCCTAATGATACTTTTTCGAGTTTAATTTAAATGTAAATATATTAAGCACTGACCAAAAATCATTAACTGTTATGCAACCAGAGAGGGGAACTAATAAACTCAGAGGCCTATTGAGGCCACCTTGAATCTCAAAAAGTATTTTCTGTGTTTTTCGTGTTCAGAACAGATTTTTAAAATTTTCTTCATGAGAGATTAAATATCCCCAAACCAATATTACAAACTGGTTTTTTTGGCCAAAATTTTGTTGAATTTCAGAGTAAAAATGTACAAAAAAGGCTTATCTGGAATAAAATGCAATATTGAAGTAAAAGTCAATATTGTTTATCCATAGTAATTATAAACAGACCTCAAATTACGTTACTTTTTAAAGGACCAAAGGATGTCTTTCTGCAGGTATTTCACCTCATTATGCAGCAGAAAGGCTGGATGTCATTTGCCCTCCTCCTCCTGCAAAAAGGTTCTACAATTCCAGGAACCTCCAGGCTTGTGAACGAAGTAAAAAAACCCAAGATGAGTTCCGTGCAACCACGAGCAGCCACACCAAGACTTTCCACCTAACTTACAGCTTTCCCTCAGTAACTCCAATAGCACAAACATGGGCACTGAACAGCAGGGGCAGAGCTGCCGTTCTCCTTTCCAACACGGAGGGAGATCTTACCTTTGCCAAGTATTTCCTGGACTTGCTCTCGTTCTGGTGCCGACAGGCGTGCAGGTAGCAGGTGATGGCAGAGACGCCCAGGTGGAGCTGCCGCTCCTTCACGAAGATGTTCTCCAGGTAGTCCCCCCACATGGCCCACGCTTTCACCAGCACATCGTGCATTTGCACAGCGGCAGAAAAAGCTTTGTTCGCTTCTTCAGACCTGCACAGTGACAAGGAAGGATGGGAGTTTTATACTGAGAAAGAGTTACTAAATTATAGAAGTCAGATTTCTGACAGGGCAAGCAATTACTTTCTTAATACTCAGTGATATTTTGCATTAAGTTCTCTAGCAAGGTCTCTTATAAGTGCTTTGTCATTGCTTTCCTTGAAGTTCAGCACCTACAAAAGTAAATTATTCATGATGGAAACAGTTATGTAAGTGTTTAAGATCTCCAGATACTCCCTTTAAAAAAAACCTTCCAGTGCGCTGCAATGGGAACCTCAGGAGTGACAATGGGAGAAAGGAGGGCAAATAAAAACACAAGAGGAGCAGAAGCAAATGCATTTAAAAATGCTGCTCTGATGAGCAAAAAAGGGAGTAAAGCAACACCATGAAGATGTTATATTGGTTACCTTTCAGGGGACTGCATCTTACTTAACTCCTCTCCCAGCAAAGTCATGAAAAATTTTACTAGCAACATTTTCTGGAAGCAGTCAGTTCCTCACCCCCACAGCTGTAAAAATTTATTTTTTCAAGGGGAAAAGGGAAGGAATTTGAAGGTTAATCACACAGTCCTGGGTAATCAAAAGATTATTTGTTTCATACTTCTGAAGTTTTCTCTGGTTCCTCAAGTGTTCCTAGTCCAAGATTTGGCATGATTCATCCCAATATATAGTGCCCTTGGATCTGTGTTACATTTTAGGCATAAAAATAAAGGATGAGAAAACTCACACAAGAATTACTGATATGAAGAAATTTTTTAAGCATTTCAAGACTCCTCATTAACAGAGAGAGCTTCACTTCTCCCTCATAGAATAAGCATTGAAATAAACCATACAAAAATAACTTAATACTTGTTTGACTCATTTTTTAAAATTACCTGTGAAGTACTTTTAATAGAAAAATATTAGCTTGGAGGATTATAGTACTAAATTAAAATTACTAGCTATTGAGGCAAAACTACAAAAAGGAAAACAACTTTGTGTCATGCTTTAGTTTCAAAGCTGCATTCCTGTTCCTTGCTCTCAGAGGCTTTCTGCACCCTCAGTGGAGGTTTTGAAGTGACCTGCCCCAGCAACAGCTGAGAGATGACTTCGTATCATCAAAAGGGAACTTTCTCCATCTGTTTCCTTTCCTCCTTTTCTACAATCCATCATCCCTGACTCCTGAGATGACTTTCTTAAAATGGTTCCTCTCCCCTTGCGCAGCCACTGGGCAGTGCAGGATGATGCAAGAGCAGAGGTGACCTTTAATTTTGGTTGAGTTGACACCCAGGTAATCACAGTCACATTCTCAGGTTCAACAGTGCCATTGATCCAAAGTGAAACCTTCCTAAATTCCTGACCTCAACTGTGGTGCTAAAAACGCATGTATGTTTTCTGGTAAGACTAAGAAACACCAAAATCATGTTTTAAACAGGAACCTTTATCCATTTTATCCTGAAGGCATGAATAGAGACAATTTAGCTGTTTTTATCTGCAAGAATTTCAAAAAATTAAAAGCCATGAGGGAGGTACTTCCTTCTCTTTACACCTCAACTAAAACTAAGGCTGTGACCACACAAAGCCCACTGCACTCTCCATCAAAGTGATTGCATTCTGCCTATTTAAAATTCTCTCTTGTATCCACAGAAGATGATATTTATCATTTCCTGACTTACTCTGCTATGTGAGGTTGCAATGTACAGCTTAAAACCTGATGGATTTTATTCCATAAGTGGCCACAGTGTAGTGGAGAAGGAATTATTCCACCCATATGTAACAGTAGCAGTAGTTAAATTCCATGCATATTAAAAGCTGCTGAAATCTGAAGGGGTTTTTTTGGGATCACCAAACTGAATTTGACTGCTGAAGTATAAGTTTACTGAATTAAAGAGAGATCTTCCTCAAAACAGTAAAATACCTGTCAGTACAACGTAAAACCATTAGAAAACCACTTGTGTGAAAGCAAGGCTTGCACTCAGGTGTTTAATTTCTGCAGTGCAAGACGTCTCCAGCACACACCACATCAGTCCTTTCAATGCAATTATCTGAAATGAATGTTCCATTTCCACCTTCCATCACACCCCAGATTTCTCTGAGCCCTCCAAACTGCACCACCACACATTTCCCTATGCCTGACCAGCTGCAGCCGTTGAAGGGACAGTCAATGACAATGAAACAGATAAGAGAGAAACAAAGAGGGAGGCCCTTCTTAAGTGGCTGTAAGCTTAATGACTGAGCATTTTTTCCCATATTTTTTTATGTGATAATTACATTAAGAACATAATTAAAGCAAACTCCTTCTGCCAACTACACAAAGACATCACTTAGACATCAGTTTGTCTGAGTACTCACAGAACAAGGGAAGAAAAAAAAGTTTCAACTGGACAAACCTATTCTCCCTGCCTCTTCCATCCCATCCCTTGAAATACAAAACTTGGGAAAAAATCCCAAGTGGTGCAATGTTTGCTTTAACCAGTTCTTTCCTACAATACTTTGAAAGAGGACCAATCGTTACATCTTCAAACTGCAAAGGAACCCTCACGGATACTTTTACTTTCTTATATGGTTGTGACAAATTTCAGGCTGCTATAAACATATGGAACAACTTTGCTGCTCAAACCTGTGCTGAAACACTTCAGCTGCACAGTTCTCAGCTGTGTGCTGGTGCCTCTCCCAGCCAGGTACTCACTTGTTAATCTGTGCCAAGAACATGCCCTTCAATGCATAAAACTCTGCAGTCATCTCCTTGGTGAAGTACTTCAGATTGGTTGATTCAATGACTTCGAGACCCTGTTAAATAAGTCTTAGTAAGAAAAGTCTTCTACAATGCAAGGGTTTATTAAAATGAAAGTGTCATTAAACAACAGCCAAAATATTCTCCTTAATTTAAATGGCCTGAGTTTCTAGCATTTAATTTTCATTTTGAAAAAATACAGGCTGACAACAATTTTAAGTTTCCACTGGCCTATACAAAATATATACTATAGACAACATTCATCAGGTTATCTTTTCCACCTTGTTTAAGTTATAACATTATTTATATTTTATTCTCTATTTGCTGATCACATGCCAGTGAGTTTTGCCTAAAATCCCATTTTTTTCCCTTTCAACACATACAAGTTCACTTCAGTTTGACACCATCCACCACTCCGTAGTCAGACACTCAGCACTGACTTAGAGCTTCAGTTAGTCTTGCAATAGTGTTGCTTCTTCCTATTATAAATTATTTATTTCTCCAAGTCCCTTCCATTTACCAGTCCTGTAAGATTTCAAAAATCATCCTTCCACTTTACTTTTGGTTTGGCTAATTTTCAATATATTCCCAGTATTTAGCTCAAAGAAGACATTAAATGCTTTGGACTACAACAGCATTACTTTAAACAACACTCCCTGCATGGTCTGATGTGGCCAAGGAAGTTCAGACCCTGTTCTGGATAAGGCAGCTTGTTGAAATCACTGCATCTGCTGGCCCCTGTTCCGACATTATCCGAGTGATAAAGCTGCTGTACCTGCATACATTCATTTTTGCCCATGACTCCAGCCAGCTGCAGGTAGCACTTGACTTGCTGCCGGATCTTCTGGAAGCAATCCACGATGGGCACGGTTGGAATGGTGTGGATGCGGCTCAGGATATCCAGCGCCACATTGACCAGCCCTTGTTTCCGAGCTATCTTTCCATACTGGATAATTGCTGAGGCAGAAGCATGAACTCCCAACATGGCATTATTGGAACTGGGATCATGCTGAGAACTGTTTTCATAGGCAGTCACAATGGCTGGAAATGCAACAGGAAATGTTTGTCATTATAAATGGAATTATACATACAGTGGCATCTCACACAGCAACACATCATGAAACACTTCACTGAAAATTGAGTAAAATCAAAAGCTTGTCAAAATCAACAATTCTGCATGTTGAAATAAAAAAAAAAAGCCAAGAACTTATTTCAGACAATGTCTGGAAAAGTCTATGAGGAATGCACACGGGGCCAGGCAGATTTACCCTGGTAATGATGTTGTCTCCACATGAAAATGCTGCTCCAGTGGGATAAATCATCTGACACAATGGGTAACCTGTTCCTCCAAGTCTTTACAACAGTCTTCATATCATGTAAGCTGTTGTTCCTCCCCAGATTAGTTGGTTGCAATCCTGCATTTATTTGGGCTGCTTCTTGAAGTTCAATTATTTGCTGAGCTGCCTAGAAGACATTAAACAATACAAATATAAATTAAGTGTAAATTCCCTGGTCATGATCTGACTTCTTGATAGAAACACCTGAATGTACAGAAGCAGGACCTACGTGCTCCTGATGTGCTACTGCAACAGATTCTGCAGAGACCTGAGCTTGGAGAAGTTATTTAAGTTTAGGACAGGTTTTCCCTGACATCTCCCATTCCCAAATTAAGGAGGGTCAAACAGAAGATGGCAGTAGTTCTGAACCTACTGAAGGCAGCGTGTTGTTAAAACTTCAACCACCTGAAGAAAAGGCCCACAAACTTTAATGGAATTTAATTACCTGCAGTACAATAAAGCCAATGTAGTCTTCTCTAAACTAACACTTGGCAGATAACAGTTGTTAATTCATTGTTAATCAACTAAATGAGATAACTATTTGAGAAAAAAAAAAGGCAGTCCAAATTTACAGAGCAAAATCTCTTGAAACAAAATAAATTAAAGTAATATTTTCCTACAGTCATTTCAGTATCAGCTCTCACAATAGCTTAACCTTCATCCTACACCCATTCATCACATAAATTTAATTTTCTCATGGGTATTTAATCACATACTATCTGATATTAAAAAAAGTAATTACTGCAGTGCAAATTCATGGCTGCATTTGTACCTCTGTCAGTCACTGACTAATTTATCATTTCTTCATGAGGGATATATACATATTAGATTGTTCTAAAAGCTTGTTTTAATTGATATCTGAAAGCACTTTATTTAGCAATACTAATCCTTTCATTCTGCAGATGCTGCCATTCTTACAGAGGAAGAATACTTGAAATATGTGTGAAAACTTAGCAGGAAGGAATTAAATCCATCAAGAAGCCTTCTAAACTCACAAACTGTACTTATTTACTAGACAATTCCCTCTGAATATGGAGCAGATTTCCTCATTCATCATTCACTAACTGATGCATCCACTTATATTATAAGAATTCCAAGGTATGAGCTGCTGCGTGAGCTCTTCCCACAAGTACAATCATTTTAGCAGAGGTACCTTCTCAGATAGTGTAGATTAGTTACTTATGAATCACACCTGGCATGACACACAGGGTGGAACTGCTGATCTTCAACAGGATTACAGAGGCCACTTTATAAAAAAAAACTCAGAAAGCAAGGGCCTCTGTATTTCTACAGGTAAGGCTCAACATCCACAGTTCTCTGAGCAATGGTCCCTCAAGAAATGCACCTCTGTATGACAGTGGCAAAGGACACATGCCACACATTTTTCACCATGTAATACGAGTTATATCATTTCACATAAAACTAAACTGCATATTCCATATCATGAGAATTGTGCCAGCTGCTTCCCAAAAATATTTCTGGAAGTCTTAAAAAATTAGTGGTATCAAGCTGTTACAAACTCTTCCTGACAGGATGAGAAACAAGGACTTCAAAGAAATCAGAATTCTGCAACTTTAAACCAAAAAAAATACCATTATTTAAAAACCATCAGCACTACACACTAAAATATCTTACACTCACAGTTAATGAAAGTTCTGAAACATGAAAACAACTGGCCTTTTCATTCTTACCTGGAGAAGGGGAGTGTGAACATGTGAGACCACGTGAGGAAGCCTCCGCCACTCCCGGATGGCCAAGCTGCTGGCCATCTCCACCAGGCGCTCGATGAAGTTGAGCTGCTGCTCCTCGGGGTGGCAGATGGCCAGGTACCCTCTGTACATATTCACTTTCCATGCCATCTCCTTGGGACAGCTCAGCTCCACCTGGTAACGACATGGAAAAACACCTGGTAAAGGTCATTGGGACTCAAACACTTAAATTGGTTTTTTTAAAAGCCTTCTTAAACAAACTGCTTTAATGTTATCAAAATTACCTTGTTTTCCAAAAATATCGGGGTAAAGTATCAACATTCATGTCACTAGGGGAGTTTCAGCTCTCCTAATGTTACTGGCAAGGGCAGGCTAACAAGTAAATTGCCAATTCAGCCCAAGAGTAGAAGTGCCTGGGTCCAACCTACTGCTGGGATGTTTTTACCCTGCCAGTGTGATGCAGCCCTGCCCCAGGAGCAGGGAGCTCCCAGCAAACAACTCACCCTGCACAGAGGACAAAAAGATGCCTCTCAGCAGGTAACACACAACATACCCCACCTCTGCAATGCTGCGGGGGCTCCAGGACAAAAATGCCAACTTCTCACTTAAAAGGGCCCTGTCCCTCCCTGGCAGCACATTTTGCAGCACTGTAGTCCCCACGGGCTGCTCTAGGGCACTGTGTGGCTTAGGAAAATAAACAGCTAATACTTTTTCAAGTCATCTATAACTAACCTTCCCGTTTATGTTAAAGTAATTTCTGAGCACAGGTGCAAAGTTAGGTCACAGTGCTAAAACGACTTCAAAAAAATTTTTAAACCACTTTCTCAAAATCCTGGAACAGTAGAAATATGGCAGCAAAGCCCAGCAAAGCACCTGAATTGTCCAACCCCTAAATTCTGTGAGCATTTTACAATAAATTTGCACTGAGCCAGTGCTCACCAGTTGACACTGCACGCCTTTAATCTATGACTTTTTCACTTCTTTCTTCCGCTTTACATCAAGCTCTTTATGGTTTATTGTGCAACACAGAAATCCCTGTGCACTACCCTGTTGTTGATACACTGCATGGGAACCACTACAATTGTTATTTCTGTTATCCTCAGCCGACTTTTACACCTGAGCCAGCAAAGAGAAACTGCCAGGTAGCAACCTTACACTTACACAGTGAAAATAATCTCTTCCTTTATTACATTATCCGCTGGATCATTAAACACAATGGCAATGTGAGCAAATGGAAATGAGTCTTGGGTCCTATCAAAGGCTACTTGCCGGTTTAATAGCTCAACATTAATGGGTAGATTTTAATAATCTTTCACAAAGATTTATGAAAACTGATAGATATTTGCCATCCTTTCTGGCCTCTCCTGTGAATCAACCATGGAACTGGATAAAAAACAGCCATGTTAAAGAATATCAATAAAATCGGAGTAGTGAGTAGAGAGGCATAGAATCAATTATTCTTCCAGATCCTAATATTTATGCAAACGTGTCCTGACACTTTTACAAGAACCTGAGTAGAGCCACAAAAGCTCCATTTATGGCTTCAGCAGCATCTTCTCCTTAGCCATTTAGTAAATGTCTCGTTACTGAAATACCTCATTTAATATAACTGCAGCTAGAACGTATCAGTGCTTACTCGGGGCTGTCACTTCCACTCAACTTGGAATTCTCCAAACCAGAACCTGTCAGACATGATCTATTTCATCCTGGTCGAGCTCAAGGTTTATAATACATTGTACAGTTTGGTTCTTATTTTAGCCTTTAAAGGTTTCCACATAATCTCATTTCTATAATTAGCCGCTGAAGTTGCATACTTAAGTAGCACACAAAATACCAAATGTTGTAAGGAAAAAAAAAAGTTAATTAACATGTAAATAGCATCTCTAAGACAATTTGTGTTGTGTATGCATCTTGCTACTCACAGATTTGGCTTCATGTGGGCTGATAAATTATAAAATCCATCTTTAGAGACACCTATTTAATTTGAACCATCAGTACTACAAATATTGAAAAAATCCATTTAAATGTAACAACGGTTGGAACTCCCTTAATTGAGGTTCCAACAAAAAACAACACTCCCTTTCATCAATGTAATAACTTTTATGGTTTTCAAAGTTTAGCCTTTAAAGCAAAACATACTGATGGCATCCACTCATTTTCCCCTCTGACAAAAGACAATGTTACAACAGAATAAACATAACTACCTTTAAAAAAAAATGCAAAATTCAGCCTGATTTTGAGGAAAGTAAGAGAGAGACACAATTCAGTATATTTATCATGCAAGACTAAGCTGTCACAATGAAGCAATTGGCTGGAAGATTTTGTATACAAGAATTTAAACCTGCAAGATCCTGGAATTAAAGGATGCTTAGCATTTTTCATTATCATGTTCTGTCTTATGCAATTATAAAACTAGAAAGTCAACTGTCAATTTGATGTGCAACACTATTAACTGGTAGGTATTGGGTCAAAACATAAACAGTACTGATGAAATAATAAATCCCAATGAACTGAAGGACTATCTGTTCTGGTTCACTCTCTGCAATATGAGAAAACACAGCGTGAAGCTTTACTCAGAGCTTTGCCAGTAAAATTGTATTTTAAATAAATTCATCCCCTTGTTGCAAATTGTGTCATCCTTAGCAGAATAACTCCAGTAATGTCACACTGTACAGCAGCAGTGCAGGGAAGATCAGCAAGCTCCTTTCCACTTGTGATTTAATGGTGTTCTCACCTTCCAGATTTCAGTCCTACATCTGGTTTATGTTTCTATCTTAAGTAAGCACAGATGAACAACTCTACCTACCGTGAAAAGAGAATATAATTCCATAAAATCAAAACAAAATAAAAAAAAAACCCAAAGCCCATACATGTTCCATCTTTTATGGAATAGTGACAACCCATACAACGTTACAAAGAATCCCAGACAATCCAGTGGTGACTCCAACACAGAAACCTGTCATTTGCCCCAAGAAGTCTAAGACACCTAAGAGAGGAGAAACTAAAGATGAGCCCAAAAAGCCCTCGCTCACCTGCACCAGAGCCTCCTTCATAGCAATCCAGTTGGAGACCCTCCATGCACACTTCAGCACGAGGTAAGGATTTATATGGCCTTTTGACTGGCCATATTCTGTCAAAGGCTCCCACTGGTTCAACTCTTTGGAGCAACTAAGAAAATCAAAAGCAGTGTCAATTTGGTTACAAAACCCCCCAAAACTTCAATAAAAGTGACTATAAATGTTGCATATCAGAATATTATCTGTGTGTTTTTCTCTCTACACACAGCTTTGCAAGCACTGCAAAAGTTTTATCCAAATGGGAAGACTTTTTTTTTTTTTTAATTTATTTATTACCACTTATAATACAGAAATCTGTGAACAGGGAAAAGCTGCATTTTGTGTCTCCCAGAACAACCATTTTAAATAGGAAAAACAAATTTTAGCTCCAGTCTGTTTCCACCAATAACAAATTATAATTTTACAGCAATCCAGGCGTATCACTTCTGAGGCTCTGTTCAGGGAATAAAAAATAGCTTTTTCAATTCCCTTAAGTTTTCCCTGTGCCTGAGCTAAGTTCTGAGAGAAGTTTATTCTCCTCATTAATGCTTTAAGCCAGCAGCAGGCTATTTTACTTCCACTGCAGGGTAAAACACTTGTTCTGCATTCAGTCTTACCGAATCCAGTGGTCTTCCCAGAGCTGATACTCAGGAAAGATGGAAGGGGAGGCGTTGTTCCGTTCGTGCTCCTTTTTAGCCTTCTCCATTGCTTTTTCATAAGTCTCTTGTGCCTAAAGAAAATTCAACCGTTCTGCTTTTCCCTCTGCTTTATACACAGTAAGTCCACACCCTTTTCTTTTTAAAAAAAAGTGATAGGAAAACCTTTACAGATGTGATGAAAAACTGATGGATGTGCTCAAAAATCTCACCTTGCCAAGGTATTACATGGCCTCAAAGTACTACTGTAGACAGCAGAAAAGCTGTGGCACCTTCTATTTTAGAAGACTGAAGTTAATAATTAATATTTAGAGTTTTTTCTTGCTGACCAGAATATTGATCCTGACAGTAGAACTACTCAGTTTCTAATATCAAGACTGTACCTGTTCAAAAAAGCCATGCTGTTCATAGGCAATGGCTGTTGCTGTCTCTGGGAATTTGCAGCGTTTCTGCCACAGTCCAGCCCACATATCCTCTTCTTGTAGCAGCGAGTAAAGCTCGGCAAGGGAATCCAGTATTTCCTACAATGTTAAGCACACACATTTTCCCACAGTCAAGCTGTCCTTATAAAGCAAACCCCACATTCTACACTGTGAAAGACATGAAACACAGAAGTGTTCATAACAAAAACTGTTTAAAACTCTAGAAGACAAGCACTTATTGACAACAAAGTATTGAGAACAACACTGCATGACAAAAGCATCTCAAGGCTTGTACACTGGTTCTTAACATAGCAGACCAAATCATAGAAAACAAAACTGTTCAATGAGCCAACAAGTCACTCTTTAATGTAAAAAAACATAAATCTGTAATGTTTGGCTTCCTCAGCTGATCACAAACATGCCTAGGCAGATCACACCTGACAGGCGACTAAACACAACAGCATCTGTTTACAGGGAACTCAATTTTGTTTAGCATGTATCATACCAACAGACTTGATAAGAGAAAGTAAACTCCCTTTGAGGGACAGGGGCAGTATTGACTTCTACTCCACATTTAAAATTAGGGGCAGAAATGGTTACATCCAGTTCTACAGTGCTGCAGAGAATAAGTGTTAAAAGCAGACAGAAAAGAAGGATCAAGAGAAAAAATACGAAAATATCAATGACAGATGAAAGAAAAACATGAGAAGTAGGTAAGACACAAAACAGTCAATGTTGCAAGTGTCTACTCACAAACACACAAGGACAGGAAATTCTTCAATGAATTAAAAGAAAAAAACCTAATCACTGACACCACTTTAACAGGCTTCTAAATACAAAGATTTAGAAGCAATTATTCCCTTGTACTCAGCACTGGTGAAGCCACACCTCGAAGTTTGTTTTCAGTTTTGGGCCCCACACTACATGAGAGACTTCAGAGTGCTGCACCATGTCCAGAGAAGGGCAACAGGGCTGGGAGAGGCTCTGGGGCACAGGTCAGATGGGGAGCATCTGAGGGAGCTCAGCCTGGAGGAAAGGAGGCTCAGAGGAATGGGAAAGGAGATTGTACCTCGCTTCCCAAGTAACAAGCGAAATGACAGAGGACAAGGCCTCAAGTTGCACCAGGGGAGGTTTAAATTCTATATTATGAAAAATGGCTTCATTGAAAGGGTTGTCAAGCACTGGGACAGGCTGCCCAGGGCACTGGTAGTCACTGACCCTGGAGATATGCAAAATATCTGTACATGTGGCACTTGGGGACATGGGCTACAGGAGGACTGGTCAGTGTTACATTTCTCTCTTCATATTTCATAAGATATTTCAATTTATATAACACTACCTGTTGAGGAGGAGTTATGCTTTCCTGCTCATAGAATTCTGTTGTCTGTTTAGGCTTAATCTGTAGACTGAGTCCTTTTTCAAAGGCTTGATGTTCCAGCATCAGTGTAGAACGAAACCAGAGGTTGTGAGTCTTGCCCAGGTATTTCAGGACACAAGGTCTGATGGGGATGGGTGGCACACACTGGGACATTGCTTCCACAAAGCAATTCAGTGCACTGGGCTGGCAGTCTCGCTGCACCTGATGGCTGCCACTGCACAGGAAAGGGCTTATTTCACCTGCTAGAGCCTAGAAGAAAAAACATAACAGTTATCTGATCCTTCAGACTCTTCAAGTAGAGAATTTAGATTTAAAATCTCTTTAGTACAGGGAACAACCCTCTGATAAGTATATTTCTCTTTATAAATCAAGAGGCCTTATTTCTTTCAAAATATGTACTGATGGAGGTTACAACATTCACTAGTCAAAGAATGGCAAACTTCTCCAGGCAAGTGAAGGAAGTCATCACACAAATACATTTTCCTGAAACAGCAGTCATTTATAAAGAGGAATCTGTAAGTAGGAGAGAGAGATTCTCACATGTTGTTGTCTGTCAGACAGGATTTTCCAAAGCCGTGAGAAAAGCTGTATCCAAGTCTTCTCTGCCAAAGGTGTTGAAATATGACACAACTGAACAAAGGCACTCAGCAATGCTCCAGTCTAGAAACAAAGAGATCCATATAAATAGGAAAATACAATTAATAATCTGGAAAAACAGTTCAGTTATACAGTGATAATATACAGTAAGCAGCAATGCAAATGCTTTTTCCAACAAAAATATGTTCCCTTTAGCAATATAGATTTGTACGAAGAAACTCATCCTATTTTCAGGGTGATACAGGTTGATAAAGACTCTGACTCATTATTGTAAATATTTTAAGAAAAAGAAGGAAACAGAAGATGACTGGTAATAGGAATGATCAGTTAACTGGATAGAGCTGTTACTACTGTGAGAGTTATTTCAATATACCTTTCAGCTATAATTATTTTTTTAGATATTATTTAATTACAAGATGCAGATAAACATTTTTCTTCCTATACTGTCTTTGCCATCACAATTTTCTGAACTGAACAGTTAAATATGCTTAGAGGTGAAGGAAGGGGAAATTCAATTTTGTGGAAATGGGATACAGTAACAATTATTAATGAGGTGAAGCCTTAAGAATTTTTTACCATACACAGATAAGAAATTACAACAGATTATAAAACATGCCTACAGAAGAAAACTCAGCTAAAAAAATCAAAAGTGTGAGATAAAAAAAGAAAAAAACCACCTCAAATGAGTTTGGAGATTCCAGTTTTAGCGGGATTTGTCAGCAACAACCTGTACCAACCTTCACTTCTCGAAGAGAGTCCAGGAATTTGTCATGCCGGTTGGTCAACATGTGCAGCTGATTCCCAATGTCCTTCTCTGAAAGCTCCTTAGTTTTTGGTGTGCTGGTCTGATCTCCTGGAGCCAATTCAATATCGATTTCAACATCCTACACAGAAGGAAACAACTTAGGAAGTAAACATAGATATCTTCTATGGACTTGGCTTTTTTCCCCAATACAAAAATACCCTTCTGATCAACTTATCTCAGGTCTCCCTAGTTCTGCTACTTCTTCAGGTTCAGATAAGTGACTGCTGGAGAGTTCTAGTACAGAAAAGGTTCAATGAATGAATGAATGAATGAATCAGAGTTCTGAGAAACCCACGCATACTTATGAGATACACTAGCAATTTGTACACATCAGCATCAAGACACATTCTCCAAACTTACTCGACGAGAAACTAGAGAGTTATATTCCATCAAAGCAATTGCTTTTCCCCCAGTATTTCCTGACAGTTACCTCCTCTTTGGATTCGCTGTTCTCCCTTTCACGAGGCTCTTGCTTGACGTGGGTGACCATAGCAAAGGCTGCTCTGTCGTGGCTGTCGGCGAGGTTGATGACGTTGGTGATGGAGGGCAGCATGGCACCCTGGCAGCTCGTCCCAATCGTGGTGTTCCTCTCACACACCGCCAGCAGGAGCTGACACAGGGGAAAGCAAGGAGAGTTTTCTAAATGTACATCTTAATGTAGCATTTCAAAGAAAACATCGCTCTGGTTTAATATTCAAAAACAATGTGAAAGTTGCAATAGTATGTTCTAGGCCTATTTATCATCTTTATTAATAGAATCTTCTATGCATAAAGCCAATAGTTTGTACTTTTTCACACATATATTTAGTGCCCTCAATCCACCAATGTACACAGACTCTCACTGCTGCCCTAAAAAGGATGCTCACAGTCACCTTAGACTCCTATTCTAATATGGAAATTGTTAAAATAAAAAGGTTTGGTCCCATCTTGTTTTAAATAAACCAAGCAAAGATGCAATTTCATTTAGATGCAATCCCACCTAACAGCTGTCCTACTGCCAGAGTAGACATTACAGCTTTAACAGCTTTCTGGAAACCATCTACTAAAACAATTCTTGTATTTTTTACAATCATTATCAATTTTAAGAGAGGGCTTTTCTTAAGAAGTATTAACCTGGCCATTAAGTTTTTGGCAGAGAAAATAGATTTTAAACTATTAGTAATTTATATTAAAGCCACTTTCCAAGCATCGGCATCTCATGGTTTAGACACTGTATTTATTTTTAAGCACCACAGGAAGTACCTGAGGCAGCAAATTTGGTATTAGCAGCTTCAATATAGACAATACACACTATAAGCCACACACTGTATAATGCTTTTACACCCAGCCAAGAAAAACAGGCAATAAACCACATTTCTAATTGTATTTCTGATACAAACAATTTCCCTACCTCGATGCACTGCTTTATCCAAAAGTGATTTCCCATTGCTTCCCAGTTCTGGGAGCAGGTCACGTAAAGCAGACGCTCGTAAACGCGCCGTTTCATGGAGTTGTCAAACACCTCAAAGAACTTGGCGCGGATGAGCGGCTGGGCACAGCGCAGACCCGAGAGGAAGGCTGGCTCCAGCTTCGCAGTGAGCTCGCTGCCAGAGAGATTCTCGTCCCTACAATGAACCAAGATGAAATAACAGCGACGACAGGGAGAGGAACCTTCGAGGTTTTTAACATAAAACACTCAAAATCCCAAGAGGTGGTTCTCTGGAAAAGCCCCTGTGGTGTAGAACACGTCCAGAGGGGGTGTTTTGAGAGAAACAGCACAGAAAATATTGCCCCAGAACCAAATCTTATCCTAACTGTAAAACACTGAGCCACACGTGTGTTCTCTGTGAAATGACAAATGCTGTTCATTGATAAAAACTTCTGAGCGCCGTGTCCACACAAAGGGACACAGGGAACCAGCAAACAGTGACTGCAAAATAATGCGAGTCAGCGGCACAGCATTAAATACCTGGCATCTGTTGATAAGGTGAATGTTTTCATTATTTCACGATTCAAAGCTCGCCAGTCTACCTAGAAAGTAACTCTCCTGAAAGTCTAATTTACAATAAAGTTTCCAGAAAAATAAAAAAATCTTTATATACACAGATGTCAAAATATAAACTTCATCTTTCACCACAGTGCTGAGAACACAATCAGCTACAAGGATGCCCTGGTATCTTGGCAAAGGAAGAAGTTGGGGTGGTGGAAATATTTTATCAGTGTCAAAAAAGGAAAAATCCTTTCTAAGGAACGTCTGTTTTCAACTTGCCTTCCATAAATATGTACTGTGGTCTCAGAGAAGTGTATTGATTTTGCATTTTAGAATAAAAAATATATATTAAAAAATCCCTTAATTCAGACCGAAAAAGACTGATGACATGTTATAAAGGTCATATATGGTACAAATTATGAACCAATAAGCTGCAATAAATGATTAATTGCTATAATTACCTATAGACATAGTTAACAAGGTCTAAGAACTGGGCATTTAATTCAAGGTCTTCTGGAAAACGCTTTTCAATGTAAGTCATCATTTTCACCAGTAAAATGGACTTCTCTCGGAGAGTAGGTGTCTGTGTTAAAAGAAGACATGATTAATTTTGTCAATTCATCTTAAAACACACAGAGCACTAGCACATTCAAAGTACAACTCAGCCATCCTTTATATGACTCTTGCCCTTCTAAAGTACTGAAAAATAGCTTGGTAGGTCATAGTTCTTAAAAAGAAAAATAAATCAAGCATTTATCCTTCTAATATATGCTGGAGAATTTTAAAATTGTGACTAAAACCAGGTTTAAGTTGTTCAATTATTACAAAAATCTAATACAGCACTAGTTTATCGAGTACTCAACAGAAAACATGGCAAATTGAGGAGGCCACAAAATGTTCCTGGAGCAGCATGATTTATACCAGCATTAGACATCTTCCTCCTGAAGAATCTCTCTATCCAGGTTAATGTGAAACACATTTTAAAACTTCTACTTTAAAACAAGCTCTCAACAAAACAGCACTTGGGATAAAACACTAAATAGAAGCCCATAAAATGCCAAGCATCTATAACAGATATATTTCAAAGGGGAAGCAAAATAGTCCAAACCTCATCAAGGGTATGTAAACATATAAAACAGATCATTACAAACCTCATTGTCAACACTGATGAATAACAGTGGCTCATAATTATTTAGTATTTGAGAGCAGTCATGATTTTATCTACTCAATTTACCTGATTAGCTGCCATCGGGGAATTGTTTTTCACCCATTCTTCCACTATTTTTACCACTGCCCGAAGAATTTTGGCATCAGTAGATTTTTCAATGAGAGATGTTAGAATGGCTTGTATAAAATTTTTCCTCATTTCCATGCTCATCACAGCCAGGCGAGTTTTCACCAGATCCAGGCTGAGCATCACCAGCTCACTTGTACCTGCTGTGGATGCAAAGAAAGGATCAGAACTGTGTATATACCTACAAACACCTGGGGGAAAAACCTTCAAGATAAGCTCCTGTAATTTTAATAACAGCAACAACATCATCTATGACTTGGAAATACATCCCTAGAAATAATGTTTTCAGAATCACTGCTTTTCATTCCTAAATAACTAAGACAGACCCCCAGACCAGAAAGGATGGGGTTTTGAGCAACCTGGACCAGTGGAAGGTGTCCCTCCCCATGGCAGGGTGTTTGGAATTAGACAATTTTTAATGTTCCTTCAAACCTAAACCATTTTATGGTTCAATGATTCCTTCGATAACCAAATACATTCAAAATCCTAAAGGCAAACCTGTGTGGTTCCTTTCAGTAAATCTATAATACCTATAATCTATAAATAAAAGGTATTCCAGACCCCCAGTACTGCAAAACTGCAATTTGCTCTGAAAGACCTTCTCTCTGATGCAGTACACCTCACTCTGTTCAGCTAATTTCCTGACGTGCTTATCTGGCAAGTTTAATAATTTTCCATTTGTTAATAAAATTTGCAACATTCTCATTTACCTAATTAAAATATGGGCTGGGAATCTACCAACAGCATTTCTTTCAGAGTATTTTTCTGCAGTAGCTTATTCTTTAGTAAATTACAGGGCTCTCTACCAGCACTGAATTTTCTTCTACAACAACATCTGATTTTTTCAATGACTCATGACCTAATTCATTTGACAATAGACAGAACCGTACAGACTGAAAAAGACACTATTTTAAGATAAAAACATCAGCTCCAACGAATTAATTCACACAGAATTGCTCCAATATCATAAAATAGGAAGGAGTAAAAAAAGTGAAAGCGCAGAACAATCGAAAACATTCAGCCCCTCTCCCCTCAACTCTATAAAGTCTTGAAGAATTTCACTCTTTCTATTTATGCTGCAGTTCAACAAATATTTCACTAACAAGTTTGGGTTACACTGAAATTCCTATATTATGCTAGAAAATGGAATGCATGAGTGTATTTTTAGTCCTCAATATTTCAGTAATACTTCTCACTAAGTATTTTTTAACAAATAACAAGGTGAAGATATTTTAATCCTTTACAACATTTCTAATCATTAACAGACGATAAAAATACCTGTGTTTGCTTCTGCTGTTCCCGCTGTTGCCTGTGGGTTCAGGTGTTCCCTGACCATCTTCTGCAGGGATCTCATGAAAACTGAAATCAGCCTGTCAATGTAGCTGGGGTTGTTGCTGCAGGCAGATTTCAGGATCATTAAAGTCCCTACAGATAAAAACAAGACTTTAGGAATTAAAACCTCTCTTGGGCATCACCTAAGCAAGACACAGATGCCATGAAAGAAGCACAGGATTGCCCAAGTTACAAACACTAGAAATCTAATTAAATTTGAAGAAAGATTTCAGTCTCAATTTTAGTCCTTAGACTTAGTCTAAAAGGTTATATTTGCATTAATCAAAATACTTCACAATTCTGTAAGGAATTTTGTGATGGAGGGCAAGGGGGGAAAAAGAAAGGGATTCAGAGCAAATACTTCTACATTAATTGGCCTTGGCTTAGTAATTAAAAATAAATTTTAACAATTAGAACCTTGGTTTTCTAATCTAGAAACTTCTATAAAGCTTTATAAATCAGTTTGTGTAGATTGAAAAAGTCAATTAAAGCTAACTACTTCACTCTTTTAAAAGAAGTACACACATCCTGTAAAACTATACCCATTAAAAAACCAATTCTTTTTGTGCTCAGATGGGCACAAAATTTAGCCCACAAAGTTCAGCTTCTGAGACCACAGAATTACTACAATATGCACCACTTGACAGCTCAGTTGTGGTGCTGCTTTTAAGGAAGCTCTGGACAAAATGTGAGAAACATCTTTCTTGGTTAGTTTGTTGTAAAGCATGTCCTGACATCTGACAAATAGGCAATTCCCAAAGCGAAATTACAACCATCTACAAAGCTCACAGAACAGAATTGTGAAGGACATTTGCCATTTAAATCAGCAACTTTTCCAACATTGTACAATTTCAGTTCTGTATTACCAGCACAACCAGTTCTGGACCAAACTCTATTATACTAATGCATCTTTGTCATTCTACCCTGTAGCTGAGTTCTCTACCAGTTAAGTAAGCACAAAAAACAAGAAAAACATTTCAGCTCTTCAAAATGGTACATGCTAAAAATTCTGATTTTCTCACTCAAGAAAAAATAGTATTTTTGTAATTTCTTGCTTACTGAGAATTTAAGATCTATGAATACATAAATCTTCCTACACTATCTAAATCTGACAAATGAGGCTTAAAAAAAAAAGCCAAAAACCAAAGTATAAGGCTGTAACTCCGTGTACACAGACTCCTTGAACTATTTGATTCTCTCTCAGAGTACTATGTGCAGGATTTGGTTTTTTCCATGTAACAAGTTTCCAGTAACTTTACTTTTTGGTTAATATGAGTGCTGCACCATTTTCCTATGCACTTTGAATATAGAGGCTTCCATCTATCCCAGCTGCATCTACTGGGAGAACACAGAGCAAATGAACCCCCCTCCAGTCCCTTTCCTCACAGATGAGACATCCCAGGCTCCTCTCAGCTTAGCCTGAAATGCTTCCCACAGCTTCCTCTGTATGGTATCACATTGCAATTTCCTTACAGCAAATGAAAGCTCATGACAAAGACCTGACTCATTAAGGGCATTCCACATCCAGCTCCAGAGATGTGGGACACGTACCAAAGAGCTGGGAAGGGTTGGCATTGGTGGCTTTCTCATAATTAGTCAGTCCTTCATAGATAACCTTTCCAACTGCAGCATAAAGGCACTCCAGCTCTTCATATTTCGAAGCTACACTCGAGGTACCTGCAGAGTAGGGAGAAGTGTCTTTATTTTGGCAAGATTAGTCACAGAACAGGCAAGGAAGACCTAACACTGTGACCATTCAGCTGATAAAACATGACTGCAGTTTTATCTTGTCAACAAACCAAGGTAACACAAGCAGATCCCTCATTTGTGTAAACTTCTTTATTATACAACCAGTAGGTCTTTTATAATAGTGCACCACTTCTTCTGAGTAACTCAGTTTGATGAGCAGGCTTACATTACTGATTTTTTTTTCCACGTGAAGATTATCTAAATTAGTTTCTATTAAGACATGGCATATTACCTGCTGCCTTTCTTTTTTACACTTTATCTCCCTCCCTTTTTCAGCAAAACAGCAAAGCTTAACAACTAAAAAATTGCACTTCTGAAGCTGAAAAATTCTAATTGCAAAAATACATTAAATTTATAGCCTGCACTCCTTGAACTAAAGTTATGACAGCCACAGGTTATTAAGTTTTTATGTCAATGGATAATGATGTATTCCACATGATTACTTATTTCAGCTTTCCTTTTTCAAACAGAGGTTGAAAGTGCAAGCTACAGCGGACCATTAAACATAGGAACTGTAAAACAGAGTATTAGCACATTCCAAAAAGCACCTTCACCCTGCCCTTAACCACTTAAGTTAGGCAGCAATAAAAGGTAAAAAGGAGGAAGAAAACACCACTTACTTGGTTCTGTGGGGAAAATGCCCATGAGGCGAGAAAGCAGACTGTGCACTGCCCTGAGAACCTTGGTGTTGCCGCAAGTCATGCAGGCGGCCACGCCGCGCTGCAGGGGCTTGAAGCTGCTCAGGACGGCCGGCGGCTGCAGCACCGTCAGCAGGAAGCTCAGCACCTCCAAACCAGTGCAGATGTTGGCAAAGTTGGCCTGGTTGGGTTGCTCCTGAAGAGAAACGTGTAAAAAAGCAGTGAGCAGGGGTGGGGGGAGACGTGAGAATTACACCTGCTACCAAATCTGTTGAAAATCTATAAGGCTGAGGTTTCTACACTTGTGATGTTTCATGTCAATCTTTTACAGTGCATGACTTCTCCAAAACTGTAAAAACAGGCACTACAAAATCTTTAACCCTAAAAGTATTACTTAAGCATGTACAGGTATGTTCCATCTGGTCTTCTATGTGGCCCTGCGGTTTGAAATTTGCCTGCAGCCTTGCTGGTTAGAAATGCTGTCAACAGAGAGGGGTGTTCTATTTCCCTGTCAACACCTTTCAGAGGCAAGCCTTCACTGAAGAGCTAAATCAGCATATTTTATGGTAAGTTATATTTTAAAGGACAGAGAAGTGGATATTTGTAACTAACGAAAAAAAATTCCTGGATGTGCCTTTGTAAATTAATAAAGTTACCATTAGATAGCAAATCATTCATAATTTATTCAATTTTATCAATTTTCATGGCAATTTCAACTCATGTTGCACACTACTTGGAAAAAGGTGAGCAAAGCAACAAATATGAGTGCGCTGAAGCACAATAAACACTTTTAAACCCCTCAAAATGGAGACACATCAAAAATTCTTCCAATGGAAGGAGAAATGGATGGAAGTAGATACCTGCCTTTTCAAGGACTGTCCCCATAAAGACAACAGCATGATTATGGTACAGCATACACAGATCAACAGTTGGAAAAAACAAGACAGAGCAAATTTTCATGGATTCCTAGACATATTTTAAGTTTCCAAAGTAGAATATACTACTCCTTTTTTCAAAGAAACAGAAAAGTGACATCAAGAGAGTTCATAAAAACTTAACACAGTAATAGTTACTGCTCTGCTAAATAGTATGACACAAATAAAATAGTCATAGAAAAACTTATTATTTGGCAAAAAGCACACAAACAGCATCCAGATGATAAATAAAATGGTGTATCACCAGTTACAGGGAGCCAGCCTTTCAGTGAACTTCATACCACCACAATGCAGTCAGAAAACTAGAAATCAATAAAATCAATCTGTAAAGTTCCTACTAAGAAAAAAAAATAAAAAACCCCACCAACCAGTAAGTACTGCAGGCCTAGAAATTATAACCACTGATGCATTCAAATACTTAAAAATTTATCTCTTTCACTACAATGAAGGAAAGATCAGTACTGTAAAACTCAGTATCCAAATACTGCTTGTATTCAATCACCTCACGTGCCCTGCAGGACCAGAGCATCACCTACCACAGTCATCAGCAGCTTATCAATCCACTGCAGCTTCAGTTCTGACTTTGGCCACATGTCCGGCCGCAGAGCTGTTTTCAGAAGGTTGACACAGCGGCGAGACAGCAACTCCCCAGGAGATCCAGCAGTGTTGGAGTTGTCATTTACCTGACAATTCACCAGAGTCAACAAAATTACATCCTTTTGTAACCAGCTCATTAATTTATTATGCATTCTAAGCAAGCATATAATTTCTTATTTCCCAGACAGATGAGCTTAAGTAGTTTTATCAGTACAGTCACAGAGAATTCAAATGCATAAAAAGTTGACAACAGTAAACACCAGAACTGGTGTCTAAATTGCCAGCTAATTACCCCAAATCACCCATCAAAGGTGTATTTAAAAAAAAACGTTTCATCCCATACTTTATTACTACAACTGTGAGCATGCTCAAGATGGTTAATCTTTACAGTTTGCAAGGTATCTATAAACATATGCAGCTCTTTACTCAACTCATCTTTACATTTAAGATCATATCTACTCTGTGCAATAGACTGTGGTGTATAAAATCCCATGCTAATTAACAGCTGAGTCTGCTGCAGGAGCAGAAGCCATAAAACTTGTCAGCTTTGAGCTACGCCCAGCTGATTTTCCCCACTGTAGAAAAGTTAATTCCCTGCAAATTAGGTGAAAAGCTTTAGTTCTAGATGCTGCATGAAAAGAAGTAATTTCATGAAAATTCAACTACAATCATTATCCTTAGATATGTAATTGATAGTCATTCCCTATTAAACTCTCTACATATTCTTCAGTTTGGGGGTAAAATCTTCTTGCTGTTTAACCCAGGCAATAAGACAAGCACACTTTGCAGCATCCCACAAATATCTAAATGAATCAAGAAAACAAAGCATAGAAACACTTGAAAAATCCAAGCATAAAAGGACCTGTATGAAGAGACTGTTTTGGCTACTAATGGCACACTGGCATTTGCATATCAGAATGAACACACTACCTGGCAAGCAATTCTTATCAAGAAATTCACGACTGTGTCTGTGTGCTGCTTGTCAATCGGCTTGGCAAGGAGGGCATCAGCTCCTGGCAAGGACTGGCTGCGCCCAAACACCTGCAGGTACACAGAACACAGAAACCACAAGCCAGATGGAAGAAGGGAAACAACAACAACAGTTTTAAAATCTTTTCTAAAGCTAAAACCTTTCATTAAAGGAGTTTTGAGTTATGTGGAAAAAAACAATGACACTGAGTTGCTTAGTCAGTGCAGGTTGTAATTTCAGAGTCTCTGAACAAACTCCAATTTTTCCTTACAGCACTTATTGCTCCTGTAGCTGTCCTGAATCGTTTAACTTCTTGGCCAGAATCCACAGACAATCCTCTTTTAACAGCGGATGAGGCAGAACTTGCTCCTTCTCCACTTGCACTTGAGTCCATATCTGAATCTGGCTGAAATATCAGCAGAGTGCATGTTAAAAAAACTACACTTAACAGTGTAACAGTTCATTCTTTACCTGTTTATTGAGACTTCCTACCTGCTGGTCTTTAATTCTTTGCAATTCCCATTTAATAACCACTTCAGCAAGATCCACAGCTAATTTTCTTTGCTCTATTGTAACACTGGGAGTGAAGCCCAATCTCTGCATGGCACTAACCATATGCTGAACCAAGTGATGTCTCACTGGATAATAAACCTGAAAAGATGGTTTCACAGAAACGTTAGTCATTAACCAATAAAATCCTGCATGAAAACTACAAAGCTGAAATAAAGCAAAAGGGTAAAATAGTCATCAATCCCTGAGTTTGCTAAATCTGTACCACGTTCAAATTTGCCATCTGGCAAAGTAATTGGTGTTTTGAAATAAAACTTTGGCTACAATTTTCAGCAGTGACTACTGATTTTATGCACCCAAATGAACATGTTCTTTTTAAGATACATTATTTTTCTCAAGGACCAATCATGTCAATTTTTGCCAACCCTTTTAAAGAGCTTCAACTCACATTTAAACACACTCAGCTATTCTTTCAAAAAGTGCTAAGGCGTCATTCCTGAAAAGTGCTTAAAAGTGTACTAGCTGTCCCTTTGGATTGCATTTTAAGATGCATATTCAAAAAGGCTGCTATGTTGATATCCTGCAGCATTCCCCTGTTTGTTCAATGTTTCCCAACATACATTAGTTGGAGATAAAAGTTATCTGGTTAACCCCACAGATATATAAAGTCAAACAAACAGGATTTCTGGAGCACAGAAAAGAATATGGTTCTGCATTTTTTAAAAAGAACTCTTAAAGAAACTCCACAGCTCTGTTAAAAAACACTGCTAATGTACATGCAATGAGTTCATCTTGCAGACTCTCACCTGACACTGAGCTTTAACTTCAATCATGACAAAGCTCAACAAATGATTTGCTATTAAATAGTTGTTTTCAGTTATAGATAACTACCTTTACAGACAGATGATATATTCTGCAGCTAAACCATATAAATGAGATGATGTTATTTTTCTAATCAAACTGCAGTTTACTTCCCTGATATGGGAGATACAGCGACTGCCAGAATAACTGGTACAAGTACCTTGAAATGTTGTACTATCAAGTGCAAAATATGTACAAGCTGGGGAACAGTATGACCCTCCTCCACAATGATTTTCCGTGTCCAGTGAGTGAGCATCTGATGTCCATCCTCCATCCGAGCAGGCACAGCAGGAGTCAGAATAGCCATGGCCTGCCTGACAATAGCTCGGGCCTCCATCGCGTGAGCTTTTAGAAGGCTGTGGAAAACCTGAACAGCAAAGTTTCTCATCAACATTAACACTATATATATTCACAAAAACACAGCATTTATAAAGAAAGAGAAACTACTGTATTTTTTCTAAAAAACACAATTTTTCCCTAAAGGCCCATCATTTGTTAATGACATCATTGTCACAAGTATACAGCATATACTTCTGTTTCCTTTACATTCCATTTTCTTCCTCCCTCTCTGCTGTCCAACTTAATGGTCCTCACATACTGTCTCAACTGAAGTGCCTGTCTCTTTTAAATGAAGAAACATTACCAACTTTGTTAATTCAACCAAAAGGACTTGTCATTGCCCCATTTACTCTTCCTGCTTTCACTTATCTTCAAACTTCTTTCTGCACTCTCCCACCCCCAAGTAAATTTATATTAAATATTTGGCCTGCTGCTTTTGTATTAGTGATATTTGAATTTGACTGTTCCTTTTATTTTAAGTGTTCAAACCCATTGCGCAGTTTCTACTCCAAATCTTAAAATGAAGCACCTACAGAACTTACCAGCACCCCTTAAATACATGAACACAAGGCAATACCTGCAGGACAATCTTCTTGTGGATGGCGAACTTGGCGATGATGTGTGCCAGCAGCAAATGGCCACTGTATTTGCAGGCGGGGTCCACGCAAGCCTTGGAGAGGAGGCAGGGCCAGGCGAAGGTCATCAGGCGGCGCAGTTTGCTGTTGCGGTTCTTGTTGTTGTCGTGGATGTGGTGCGGGGCGTGCTCCACCAGCAGCGTGGCAAACTGCAGCAGGTATATCCGCAGGGAGTCCAGCATGTCAGCCTGTTTCTCGGGATCCAGGACCTAGCTCCAGCCAGGAGCAAAGAGGGGAGAGGGAAAGTGAGGGACGGGGGAAAAGAAAATGAAAAAACTCCCACAACTGTTATTATTATAAAAGCCATTTGCTTTTTGAGTGGTTTTTAAGAAGACTAAAACCTGTAATTACTTTCTTGACTCAGTTTAGTACCCACAAACAACCTCCCGAAGTGTGAACATTTAAATAATGAGCACATCTGGGAATTTCCCAAGTGCTACCCTATAAATATAAATAAATTTAAAACCCCAACCCTCCTCTTCAACTTTTACTTTATAACTGATATCATGAAATAGCAGTGAATTAGGAAGGTACTGATGTCCAGCCATGGAAAGCTTTCCTTATAAAAAAGGCTGGGATTACAGCTATGTAAGACCCATTTCTAAAGACAGATATTCTGAAGGTATCCTACACTGAAAAGTGTAGTCCAGTCCTGCTGGTGACTGATGGATCATGTGCAACATTATGAAGCCATGTGATATAACAGATCATAATATTTAGAATAGCACAACTAATTTAAATCAGGATTGAGAAGCCAAATGAGAGGACCAGCTTTTTGTTTTAATTTTCAAGCACCTTAATGTAAACAAGGGCTGTTACCTTTGTTATAAAAACACTAGTGATGCTTTCTGGATTATCTCCTTCTGGGTTTGGGGGTCCTAAAAGCTGTTCACCTTCTCCCTTTTCAAAACTGTACAAGAAAGCAGGATTCAGGATATGTTGCAGCACCTACAGAATATGAACAAAAAAGGTTAAACTAAAATCTTAGGTTCTTCTAATGCCAGCCAACATTCAAGTGCTTTGATATGCAAACCTGCACGTTGGACACAATCACCACTTTGCAAAAGGAAGCCATAAATAAAACCCTAAGTAAAAGACATGCACAGATTTTTTTTTTCCTCCTCTTTCTTCCTTCCAAGGGCAAAGATTCTTAGAAAGTGTAAACTAAAGTCGTCAGCATTGAAAGCAAGATGAATTGCTGTCTCTGTTTATTATCACTCTTCTTCAGGTATGATATTTTCACCTAAATGGCTCTGCCAATTATCAAACTCGTTGACATTTAAGTAAGCAAGTTTTGTTGCCCTAGTTCCCAAGAAGAAAATTAAACCTAAATACCAGACTTCTTTGATTTAATTGCTTTAGTTACCTTGGCTTTGAGCTCATCTCCAAAGTTTGGGTCATTCAAGTCTACAAAGCGGAAGAACAAAGCCCGTTTTTGGGGAATACTGTAGTTTTTGGGGATCTCTTCTTCCATATATTCCTTTAAGAAAGTCATATTGCAGAGAAATCGACCCGTAAAAGCTCGAAGCAACTGGAAGAGTAACTCTATATCACCATAATTCCTTCTGTAAAAACACATAAAATACAAAGCTTCTGTGAAAAGATACACAAACTACTATACTGATGAAACTAATCTTGGTTTTAAAGAAGCACAGAGGCAGCAGAAGGCAGTACCAGAGCCATGGGTTGAGAGCCAGTGGCAGTAGTAGGAAATATATTACACTTTGTCTTCAATAACTGCACACCATTTTTAGTAGCACTACATATCCCTATAGTATTAATATTTAAAAATAAAATGCATGCAAGGTACAGGAAATAAACCTTTTGACATACTTGCAGTAATTCAATAAGCAATATGCCAACAGCTTCGGCTCCTTCCAGTTTGTCGCAGCCATGTTCTCCTTCCGATGCCTCTCCTGAAAAGCTTCGCTCACCCACACCCGTTTCAGCTGATTCACCAAGGAATGTTGGTTTGCTAACCAGCACTCATCATTCTTCACAATGATACTTATGATCTGTCCAAAGCAAAACAAGGCAAAAGCATGGTCAACGCACGACAAATCTGTAAATAGAAATGCTGATATAAAAATACTTCTTTAAGGCAAAGTAAGGGTTCTAAACTATTCAACAGCAAAAAAAAAAAAAGTGAAATACAAAAACCCTGTAACAATTATGTTTCTGTTGCCATGTTTTCCTCTTGTACGCTACTTGATAAAAAGTATAGTTAATTTGAGTCTCCTTTTCCTTCTCCGAGCGACTCTGACTACAAACACTTCATATTTGCACAAGTGTTTTTCCATGAGCTATAATACACACACAGAAAGCCTGGATGTAAGAGGCTTGTGGCTGAAGAGGTTTTAACTACCCAGTGCAGAGACAAACAGGAACAAATGCATACCTTGATAGCTTGGAACTGCAGATCCAGACGCATCGTGGTGGTGCTTGGAGAGCCGGGTCTCACGGCTGCTTGGGTACCAACTGGCAAGAGCAGGGTGATAAATCGGTTGGGATTAGCTGCCAGCACATCTCGCAGGGGTTTGGCATCTTTATGCTTTAAGAAACTCTGGAAAAGGGGAAGAAATAATTTTAATAACCTTTAAAAGCCAAAATGCCAAAAGGCTATATTATCCTGAAGCTTTTATACCCCTCAGTAAAGTTGCAGAGGTTGTATTTCACGTATATAAAAACATCACCTACAACTTCAGTAACAGCCCTGCGTGATCTGGGAAGGTATAAAATCAACACTTCAAGGCAAACAAATACAAACACAAGAACAGGTACCCTGCAGTCAGAGTAAGACTACGATTAAGGACTACGAGGTCATACAGGGGAAAAAAAGATGCAAAAGATAAAAAGCTTTTTGTTCATCAGATTTGTGAAGTGGAGGGGTTTTTCTTGCTCCAGCCACACACACATAGAGCTTACCATAAACATTCTGCTCCACTGGGGATCATTTAAAGTGGCTTCCATCATGAACAGCTCCACAGTCTGGGATGGATGACGTGTCAAAAATTTTATCAGCGGTTCCCTGAATGGACTGCCAGCCTGAAAAATTCATAAAAATTCATAAAAATTAAAATGCAGAGTATACAGTATTTTCAACTAATTTACTACCACTCAGAAAAATACATTTGACTTGGCATTTATGCAGATACAAAATGTTCAGAACTTGGATGATGAGAATTTATTGACACTTTAAAAACTTAATTTCTGAGAGTATAAGACAAACGTTAATACGTTCTTGAAGAGTACATTTATTACATCAAATGTTCCCACACCATATTTAAAATATTATCCTTTTTATACACTAATGTTTAAAAATACTATAAAGCAAAAATTTCAGCAGTGTTAACTTCCACTTTTACCTCTATTAACATTGCTCGTTCTGTTTTCATAACAACTTCCAGGAGAGGTTTAACCAGAGTCTGTGGGGCAGCTGGGATCAGATGGAATAAGTTTATAATTGCTGAACAGATCTTCATTTCCTACAGGTAAAAAGAAACACAGTTAAATTAAATATTACCAGCTACAATAAAAACACTTTCACACATCTTTGTTTCTTTTTCTCACTGTATTAGCATAGCCAGCAACCAAATGCAAAGAGTTAACATATATACAGCATTTACTTTCCATAAAATATGAAACAACTGCTCTTATGTAAGTCTGCCCTTTCCCCCTTGTAACATCATGGTTTAATTTTTATTTTCTTTGCCAGTACAGTGCTGTTTTACAGGTGAGAGCTAAACACTGTGTAATAGGAACTAAAACTCCTGCCCTTCCCAGTACAAACACGTGTACCATGATTTAGGTATAACTAAAACCAGTTATAGAGGTGCCACATGGTAGCCTAACAGACAATTCTGTAAAAAGATATGCAAGATATCTGTAATCATCCCATTTGAAAAGTGAATCCCAAAAGACGAACATGAAACCGCAGAACTACTCTGACCTGAACAAAATGTGTTTAACTGAAAGATGCAGTGCTTTAGTTAAAATATAAGAAACAAATTCCAGTCACCTTCATCAGAGAACATCTAGGACTAATACAAAGCAATGATGAAATTCAGATTTAAAAGCTCTCTTTACAATGACAGGAAAGAGAAATGAAAAGCCATTAAGCCATTTCCACATTTTGAGGGAAATAAAAAGCCAATCTAATTTCATCCTAATTTGAAAAAACAAAGATATTAATTAAATTCCCCCCATTGTTTCCTAGTTGGAATAATAAATCCAACACTTAATACAAGTGATAAGTAAAACATTTACAGAATTATGGGACTTCTGGTAATCTTCATGAAACTACACTGAAGCAGGAATTCCCACTAGTGCTGTATTGCTGAGAGCACACAGTGCTGACATTACATTGTGCAATTTTCCATTTACGAGGCAACTGATCATCTTCCCAAAGTTCACCATTGAGGCCATTAGTTTCAATGGGAGAGAGATTTTAATGTGATCTCAGATAGTAAATACTGAAATTGGTTTTAATAAATGAAATTTAAAATTAATTGGGATTGCATTATGCATAATTTTCAAAATACTATGTTATGAACATCAAACATATTAGTGAAAAAAGAGGGATTATGCTGCTGAGCTCATCAGCCATTCCATAAAGATTTCTAAGCAGCAAATCCTAATAGGAAAAAAACCATAAAAGTCCCTAAGCTGCTCCCACACTAAACCTGTACAGCCTTTAAAGTAACCTTTGTAAGCAAAGAAGCTCCTCTTACTAAGATCTCTAATAAATGTTCAATATAGATACAAGTCCATTAGCTTGTAACAAAGCACCAGTGTGCAATCAGTTATGGCAATATTTACAACTGAATGAGTTCTGTAATTCCAAAACATTTATACCACTTATTTCTTCTCTTCTCCCATAAAAGCTTTCATTAACTTACATTTCCATCACTCCGTTGTCCACCTTTGTGTGTAATAACTACAACTTCCATCCACTTGCGCAGGTGTTGCTGTAAAGAGAGGATAATTAGTAGTATTCTTCTAATGAGACTGTTCCATTTTAGCATATGCTACACAAAAAGAAGTAGAGACAGAAATAAGTCTTTGAAGGAAACAAAGGGAAAAATTATTAGCTATTTTCATTCCCTCAGATTGGAACTTTTCCTTCTTCTAGAAGTTCTCTCCATATTTACCTAAGCAGGGATTGCAAAGGCACTAAAAACTTAAGTCTGATAGGCTTACACTTGTTTAATCATTTGCTTGATATTTATGCATTTAAATATTTAAATTTCCATGCCAGGGGGATAAAGAATTCCCATACACAGTTTAAAAACTACAAATAAACACAGCAATACCTTCCAAAATTCACTAAATCAAGGAAGCACCAAGACAGACTTAGTCCATCTGGAAGTGAAACATTTTCAAGGTGCTGGTGGCACCCTGCTTAAAGATAAATTTGTCCAAGCAGACCTTAGCATAACTAGGCATGTCTTCACAAAAAACAACATCTCTTAACTTTCTAGTTTAGCAGCTCCTTAGAAATTAACTCCAAATGTTTAAAGAAATTGCTTTTTTAACTGTGAAACAAAAATCTTTTAATTCCAATATATACACTAAGTCACTACTGAATTGTTCTTTGACTTTTCACCAGCAAAAAGAGTAGCTAGAAGAAAATTTCTTCTGGAAGAGGTAAACAAAGAACTTGAAAGGGCTTACCATCATCTGATCACAGAATTTATCATTGAAAGAGTTTGGAAATAGTCGAGTGACTGATGTCAGGCGATTGACAACATTCAGAGTCAGACTTCGATAGTCTCCCAGCATCATCAGCAATGGTCTCATGTGGGTATGGATTTGATCAACTTCTATGGTAGCTCCTTCCAAGAACTGCAAGAGAGGACACGATTAAGATACAGGTGGAAGGGGGAATGTCTTTTGTACAAGAATCTTTCTTAAACTAGATTCAGCTGACTTGGTTTGTCTTTTTTTTCAAATTGACCTTCCACAATGCAATAGCTGAAACAACACTGATTGCTGGAAATATATCTGGTGACAAGACAGATTTGGGAAGCACTGAAGTATTCCTGACACACAGTGGGATATTCCAAGTAGGAGATCTTAATTACAGACAGACTGAAAAACTGGTACAGCTATAAATTAAATACACAGCTACGGACAAATACTTGGACACTGCTTTATTAAGATCTGGCCAAAGGCAACAGAGCAAATCTCTGTGTTATAATCTGCATGTACACAGAGCAACACAAAAGGTCAGAAGAACCTGTCTGCAAGCAGCCAGAGAATATTTCCTGTCATAACCAAACATCCTGTGGGCATGAATTTATCACAGGGAAAAAACTATCAGAAAAATCTGATGTATAGGTCAGAACAGCCCTTATTTGCTTCCTCTTACCCCTCAACCCAACTGTATTGTCAACAAGCCACAAATAATAAGTACATCCTTCTCATGATCAGAGTGACATGAAAAGACCTCTGACCTCTGGTCAGTTGATGGCATGAACAAATGCAAACCACCAAACTACAGTTACATTCTCTGTTACATGTCAGTCAATCTACACATCATTACAAAGATGCTGTAAGTCATTTAATTAGCTTTATTTTTCATTTAGAAGAAGGGTATTAAAATCTTGCTGAATCAGAACTAGGCACAGTTACTGGACAACAAGTCATGATGAAAGAATATCCTTTGCCCTGTCCTTCCAGTAGGACAGAAAGACTGAAACGTTTACCATGGTCCTTATAGAAGAGCTTATAATGCTTAATTTTAACTTGGGAGAATTTTTTATGGCTAAGTTCAGACCCCCAAAAAACCAACATCTGACAGAAACTTTTATCAGTGTCACTAAAATAAAACTGAACAGAGCAAACAGTATTTCCTGTAGAGAACCTTCCCAAGAAGCTTAGTACCAAGGAAGGAAGGCAGAGAGAACAAAAAGAATGTTGTCTGAATACAGTCACCTTTCTCATGCATGCTTCTCCTGCCTCCTGCAGTTCATTATTTGTTGAATTCAGTGCCTTGAAGAGTGCAGCAATGATCTTCTCTCTTGACTGAGGCAAGTAATTGCAGGCAGCTAGGGCATCTGCAATATCAAAGTAAATTTGTTCTCTTTGTTAACACGATTTCAAAAGAGAGGGGAAAATAAACCCCAATTCTACACCACTTCTCTACTTTCTTTTTATGTCAGCTTAAATTGCAAACAGCTAAAGCATTGCATACATTGCCATAAACAAGATGCATCATAGAACAGTAAAGGAATGGAATTAGTGTTCTAAAGTTTTCCTAATGCTATATAACATAATTAATCTTAAAATGTTTACGGTTCATTTCAGAAACTAAACTCTAGTCATTTAAGAAAGCAGTGGTACTTTCCCATTATTCTCTCCATTAAACTGTGACCTCTAAAGAGCAGTCATCAGTCTTCCAGGGCTCAGGTTTCCTGCTGATCATGGCAAGCAGACTGCCCATGGCTCACAAGGACACTTAACTACATCAAATTTGGTTTAGGAAGTTTCACTTACTTAAGGCTGCAATTCGAAGAGGTACAAGTGATGGAAGGCTTTTGTAACAAGGTAGTTTCATTAAGGCAGTGTCTTCAGCCTCACACAAATTCAATAACTAGGAAAAAAGCAAACAAACATTATAGCGTTGTGACTCACATTTGAAACTGTATCTTTTGAGTGCTGTTTCCCCAGAGCCAAGTTTATGGAAACACACTAATCAACCTTCAAATTTCACCAACAGGCAAAAATTCTACTCAAGATTAGGGTGGATGAAAAGCCATGAAAACCTGTATTTTGCCAGGGGGAAGAGAGCCCATTAACACTGCCACCAGATAAAGGCCAGGCAAAACTTAGCCATTTTGTATTTTGGTGACCAAAAGCTACTGGTCTATTTGCAAAGAGGCAGCTCATATGATAAAATAGGTCTACAGAAAAGCTTTCCTCCTGAATGGCAGTAACAGCACAGAAAATACTGAATAAAGGGGTATGAAAACAGAAGGGGATTAACAGGGAAAAACCATGCTGAAAATGACTTTGGTAATTCTAAGGGCCATGGATCGCTGCCCAGAGAGACAACTGCTTCTTACACAGCTCTCCTCTTTGCAGATCAGTATTTTCAATGTATGTTTATGGGTTGTGTTAAAAAACGCTGAACAGTTTCAAACAAAGTTCTGCAAGTTAACCATGTAAAGGTTGCACCTGTATTCAAGGATGTTAAAATGCAAACATTCACAACATCAATATATCACTCTCACCTTTACAGACATTTTTCATCTACAGCACTTTGGTTTTGTCTTCAGTCAAAAAACAGAGGATCTTCTGCATTGACAATTATACCCCATACCTGCCTTGCTACCTGCAATTGTTGTTGGGATCAAACACCTTCTGAACTTATATTTGGACAAGTCAGCTGGGAAACCAAGGCACAAGACAGTTTCTCTAAGTTAAATCTACACACAGGTTTTATATCTGATTTTACTCAAACTTTTAGGGACTCAAAAACTTTAACCAATATCTATGACTTGGTGGTACAATTTATTAAATAAACATACTGTGCATAAAAATAAGACTTAACTATGGAATTCAGGGCTACTAGCCCAGTACTGTAACAGCAAAGCTCATTTAATATATTTCACATAGATTAGGATATTCTGTTTAGCTCAGAACTATAATGCTGCAGGTCAAAGCAGACTTCAGGTTTCATTGAAATGTAAGAATTTAGCTTTTGAAAGTTTAAAATGCACAAAGAAAAATATGTATTTTTAACAGTGAAAGTACTAACACCATTGCTAGTAAGTATCTACATTCAAAGATAAGAACATAAAGAGAAAGCACCTCTGTGTAGAAAACCTTGTGTTCCACCACATTCAGATCCATCGTGAACAGCCGGGGCTGCAGGGTTGTGCAAAACGTATTTCCCTCCATCAGGCCAATCTGGGCATTTGCAGGCTGATGCCTAAGCAGATGCTTTTTAGGAGGAACCATGTCTTGGAGAACCTACACAAGGCAATTCAGAGACTGAATTAACAGCCTATTCAAAAAACTGACAGACCAGCCACTGAGAAGACACCACTAGGAATGGCTGCAGGTTCCTTTTCCTTTACTACTGTAGCTCCACATGTATGGCTTGAGAAATCAGTAAGTATTTCTCTAAACTAATTTAATCCACAGTCAGTTCATGAACCAATGCAGTAACTGTAATTAATACATAATCTCTATGAACAGATCTATTGTATTTGACAACTTCACATAACATTATAAATAACAAAAAAATTCACAGATTGAAGCACTTCAAACATTCAACTCAAGAAACAAGAATATTTTAAGCTCCTAAAACATTAGAAAACCAAAAAACGTAGTGTAACTTCTTTCCATTACACCAACTTCTCACTCTCCTCCATAAACACATTTAGCAAAATAAGGTATCACTTAGGAGGCTTCTCTGTATGTTCCCAAACTACAGGAATGACATCTATGATATGGTATGTTGTCGTGGCCCTTAAGGCTCCTGTACATTCACTTGTCTTTCAAGAGAATGAATTCTATTGGCATTAAGGAGGATCCAGCAAAAAGTGATTTTAACCAGCTCTGATCTTTATAGTCTCTTGCTGGATAGGGCAAGGCATAGCAATGTGCCTAATATTTAGGGAATAACATCAAACTGAGGTTCAAAATGGAGTATCTACATGGCCTGGCCAATATCTGACTATGGTAGGATGAGCAGTCCATAATTTAAGGAAGTAAATCAACCTGAAGACACTATAAATACAGGCCAAGAGTCAGGCATAGCCTGCATGAATTTCTATAGTGCTCCAGTCACTGTGTATTTCGGAACAAGAGAATCCAGCAAATGACAAACATGCTACCAAAGAGCGAAGAACTTAATTCACTAATGTGGAAAAATGTCCCCAGAAACGCATTTCTGCAAATCCAAGCTGGAAAACAACTTTAGCCTCAGGTTCAGTAAGTATTTCTGCTTACCTCTTTATGTGGCTCCATGATCACTGTGACACTTTTTCCAGTGACCTGTGCAAGCACCTGCAATGAATGCATGGCTTGTTTTCTCACAGTAGAGTTTGGAGAAGTTACTTCTCGAACGAGGTCATGTGTTACATGATGGAAAGACTTCTCCTGTGCTGCCAGGATTTCTTCTGTTTTTTCTTCATCTTTTAAAGGAGTTGCACATCTAATCAAGAGCTGTTCTAATGTGGTCTTTGCCATAGCAACTGCTCCATTGGAAACCTGGGGAATCATAAGATTATTTTTATTAACTAAGTACAGAACAAAGATCTCAAAACTACACAATACTCATCAACAAACCTAGAATTTCATTGTAATGAATCCTGTGCAAATGGCAAAATCAAACTGAAACAGAACACATATTCAGCTAGTCTTCCCACTAGTTATTCCAAAATTGTGAGCCACAGTGCAACATAATTTTCTAAACGACCTCAAGCACTGGAACCTTTGGAATGTTGTCACCATGTGATTCACAATGAGAAATGACGGAGCAGATGATTCTCTAGGTACATACAACTACATACAGTTTCTTGGTGAGATGGACACCTTTAAAAATAAACACAATAAAAGAAAACAAAGGAAAAGAGAAAAGAAAAGAAAAAAATCCCCACTGTTTTTTGTGCATTCTTTTCAGGACAAGAAGAAATGTTCTCAAGTTGCACCAGAGGAGGTTTAGATTGGATACTGGGAAAGAAATTTCTTCAATGAAAGGACAGTCAAACATTGGACTAAGCTGTCCAGGGAAGTGGAAAGTGTTCAAAAATCAGGCAGATGTGGCACCTGGGGACATGGTTAGTGCTGAAGATGGCAGCGCTACATTAATGGCTGGACTTCTTTATTTCCAAGTAAGCTTAGTGATTCTATGAGCAGTGAATCTGTGTTATTTTGCTGATCTGCATGGGGACGTGAAAGAAGCAAATGTAATCCCAACAATTCAGCAAAGTTAAGTGGAAAAATCTGACCTCATTCCTAACTTCAGGTCTTGCTTTAAGTTAAAATTACTAAAATTCACTCCTAACTATTGCAGATATAGCACATTATGAATTGCAATAAAATCAAGATTAGCAAGAGTTCAATCTGTGAATTTAAGAACAGAAGTTTTCCCCACATTGTTTGATATCATTCATTCACTACATACCTCTCCAGTTAGGTCCATCATAACAAAGAGAAGTGCCTTGAGGAAAGTCTGCTGGTTCTGGAGGACCCAAATTAGTGGCAGCCGTTCCATAAGAAATTTAATTGACACAACACCTCCTAGTTTGGCATACCAAGCTTGTTCATAACAGCAAGCACACAATCGTTCCACAATGTATGAAAACAAGGGAAGCTGACAAGCCTGGAAACAAATAAATGGGTCAGTTTGCCTTTTTCAGCCTGTTGATAGCCTCCAAGAACTTAGAAGCAAAATCGCATTGACTGAAATAAGATCATTTAAACACATTAAAAAAACCCTCACCCTTTCTTTTGAACCCAAGATAATGCTTGCAACATCAAATATCACTGCTAGAGCCACCTCTCCTATTTTGCAGAGCTCCTTCTCCTCATATGCCATGCAGATTGCTATGGCGTCAATAAGCACCAAAGGATCCATGCCTTTGGACCCATTTTCTTCACTGTGAAACATGGCTGTGCTGGGCTGGCTTCCAACCTGATAGCACTGCAGCAAGAAGGGACCTGTGATTTGTAAAGAGAGAAGGGGGATATAAGGATAAAACAATGGATATTTCAATATGAATAGTCTTTTAATTAAATTTTACTACTCCTCGGACTAGCTGATGGCAAAACCAGTAAGCCCTGTGCCTATTAGCATATAAATGGATTGTAAAGCATTCTTCACTTTTAGAAGAAAAAAAAGAGATTACATCTACTTGAATATTTTCTTCTACGCACAAGACTGTGCACTGCAAGATTTAATTAAAACGAAGAATCATAAAAATTCAAGTTACATTAACGTGACAATGAAGAGTGATATGCTTTATAGTATGTCTTTTCTCCAATTACTTGTCATACAGCCCAACTCCAAACAAAAAGGTTCTTTCATAGACACAGACACTGCAGTGCTCTGATGTTCACTTAGTTCCTCTAATGGCCCTTCAAAACTACAAGTGCATAAAACCCAATTAAAGATCACCTGCAAAAATTACTCTGAGCATCAAGTTACCCAAACACTCTGGAACTATAAATTGTTGCAAGCTTCAATTACTTCACTGGCTGTAGCATTTTGAGACTGTTATTAGGTGATTGATTGCTTTTCTAAAATTTCCTCAATAATTTTCACCGCTCAAAAGAATTCAAACATAATTCAGCCATCAGCAAAAATAAACAACACAGCTACACTGTAATATCATGGCTTTCTTCAACAAATGCCTGTGAGTAAAAGCACAAATTCCTCCAGCCCACGGCGCCTGTGCCCCGACTCACCGCACTGCTGGGCCACGGCCACCATGGTGTAGTGGCGGATCAGGCTGGCCACGAAGGGCAGGGCGCTGGGCCGCAGGTCCTTGATGACCGCGGACATGAACGCGCCCGTCAGCGCCTGCTCGAAGGTTTTCCGCGCCGGAGTGTCCTGTGCCTTGTACCGGTGGGAAATGATCACGCTGGGGATGGACTTCTCCGTAAAGCTGAAGGACAACGTGAGTTCATTACAGCCCTGAAGCGCAGCACTGGCAGCTCAATCACGACCACCGGCAAGTACTTGATTTAAAGTTTGCTCTTGATATCTAACTCCTTTCTCCCTTCATTTCGGCAGAGCTAGACCAGTTCACTCGGTCCATATTAAATTTGTCAACCATTGGTCTCAAACATGATGGATGGCTCAATTTCATCAGGAACATTTAAAGCCAGTGGTTCAGAAGAAGCCAAGTATATACAAATAAAAGGTATACAGGCATCACACCGTGACTCAATTACAGAATGCCATTTTCAATGGGTTGACGTTTTCCCCTTTTTTAAAATGACATTTGATTTTAATCTTGAGTGATTGAAACAGTATTTATCAAATCAATTCCCAACAAAACCTACTCGTTGCAAAGCTACATTTATGTCAAATCTAACAAGTCCAAACTGTGAAAACTGCTACACTCTATAGCTACATTTACTACATTTCAAGAGTTGAGATCAGCACACACTTTTTGGGCACAGATGTTAAAGTTTTCTAAAAACAATTAACTCATTGAGTATCAATGACTAAAATTGTAAAAAATGTGAAAAAAAAAATTCAGTGAAAAGCTCCCACACTAAGACAAATGGAGTGACTGTGTGACTATGCTATAGCTTAGTCACTAAATGAAACTGAATTTTGTTTCACTTTAGCAAAAGATTAGATGTACAAACAAAACATCCCAGTCTAAATTAATCTTTAAAATACAACTGAGCACCAGACTATTCCAACTACTTAAATATATGAAACTAAAATTAATTTTAAAAAGTCTGATCATGTGTTATAGATTATACATTGGACTGTGATTAGAGGAAGAAAATTAAACTATGAAACACTAACACAAGCCATTGGCATTATATAAAATGCTAAAAAAAATTCCTTTTTACCAGTAGTTAAAAGTTCCATGAATTGCACAGATCAATCACCATCACTGAACCAGGTTGTTCTACAGACACTACACATTTCACATATACATTTACATTTAAAGAATTGTCATACTTGGGATGTGCAAGAAGCTGGTATAACGCATGTTTATTGTCATCCAGGCTCATCATGGCTACCAGGAAGCACTTGATGACCTCCCACGCCTGCCTGCGGTAATAGGGCTCCGTGTTGGCGCTCTTCAAACAGTCCAGAGCGGTCTCGATGGCCTGGCGTGGGGACAGAGAGAGTGACCAAACCCTTCTGCTCTCAGCAGTAACTATAAAGCCATTAATCAAGGGAGTGGTTTCATTATTATATATTAAAAGTAACTTTTGGAATATGTGCAATTTGGAGTGCCTAAGTTGAGAAATGCAGAAAGCACCTGATATTGGGGCTCGAAACGATGACGGTATTTTGCTATGCTTTTACACATGCTATGTTTTATGGCAGATACATTTATTGCCATGGTCAGAAAGTATTTCAAGTTATGAGTGAGATCAACCTTCACTCTCCTCCCTCCAAAAACCAGATTTCCTCACCTTCCCTCCAGCAGTAATTGCTATTCCTAATCCCTACATACTATATGTATACAATGCATTATATCCATATGTAAACAGCACCAAAAATACCGTCTTACAACAAAGTAACTTGTATTTTCCATGCATGATGAAATGTCCCCGTAAGCAACTTCTAAACAGCATTTATTTAATAGAAATAGTACTCTTTCTTTGAAAGAAGATTTAATAAATTTGACATTTGAGAATAATTCAAATCAATCTCTTAAGACAGGGAGGTGATTAAAAAGGGAGGGTACATCTCTATGTGTATAAAACGTAGACATCTCCCATATATATACATATATGTATATTTTTATATATATACATATGTGTGTGTGCGCACACCTATCTACTTTCTGTCCTTCCCCCATAAAAGAAAGCAAGAAATTAAAAACAAGTGAGATGCTGATTAGATAAAAACATCTGTAAAAGTTACTGGCGTGGATGAAATAAGGAATTTCAATACCTGATCAATTGCAAATAAAATCTAACCCTCCATGTTTAAACAGGATTATGCAGAAAAAGGCACTACTACAAAAAAGTGGCATTTTCCTTCTTTGGTATTTCCACTTCATCACTTAACTAGTTGTCATCCCACGTTTGAATAATCTTATGAGCATCTCAGTGAAAAGAACAATGAGTTTTACACAGACCACTAAGTCTACCGAAGCACTAAAAGCACTAAAATGGATTTCTTATTTTCAATTTATTCTACTTTTTTTCTTTCTAATTTGACATTTTCTTTTCATAGACATAAAGAATTCAGCAGCTAACACTCTTTCTTGGTCAACACCAAGCAGCGGAAGATTGTTCCATGTCATTAACCAACATGTTAGATGCTTAAATCCTGGAAAACTTTGTGTGAATTAAACACAGCAGGACAGGAAAACATCTGTAATGACAGTATTTATATGTATTCAACTCATCAGTTTCAGCACAGAGGAGAAACCAGTAAATCTGTATTTTAAGAATCATTTTTCCAAGCTATTTTTAAGCCTATTGCTTCTGGTGTGAAGCCAGAGAGCCAGATGCCTTTAAGGAAAACTGTTTATTACATTCAGATCATACCTACTTATGGAAGTATAATTGAAAAAGTAAGTATTAAAACTCCATGGGCCAAATTAACTCAGAATCCAGCTTTGTTCTTAGATGCCAAGACCCAGAAAAGTTTAGACTGCTATAATGAGTGAGAACTAAGCCCTTGTGATCCACCACAACTGCCAGAGGAGAGCCAGCACAGCACAGAGTGGCTCTGCACCATTAACAAGTCCCACAGCTACCCCAGAGACAACAAACCAACCCAATCATCGACAATGACAATAATCAGCACTAACGAATTTCTACACTCCATTTTCTGTACGCTACAGAAAGAAAACAGGGAGCTTTTAAATTGGATTCCTGCTCCTAATCTAAGCAATACACCACAAGTTCCAACCTTACCCCTTCTGTGACTCTGTGAAAGCATTTCCTTGTGCCAGTTTAGCTCCCTCTCCTATCACTGTGTAACAGCAGAACAGCGTGTCTAAATCGATTTTTTTGGGGGTGACAACTGACACACTTTAGAGGGGAAATAAAGAAAGAACTGCAGACATGCCACATATTTTATGGAGGTTTTACAAGCAAAGAAATTTGGTAAATTTTCCTTTATTACAGATATTTTAAAAGTTGGTTTCTCAGCACTGAAAGTAACTTAAGCCCTTACCTTTTCCATTGGGAGCTGAATGGACGCTTTACAGTCTGAAAATTCAATTGTAATACTGGGTCCTTGGATTTCTGTGACCACATATTGTAGCTTCTGTGATTCCTTTAACATCTTCCTGTTGCTCCCCCCAAACTTGCCGAGCACACGGTAGGCCACGTGAGAGATGCTGTCTGCAGGATTGCGCAGAGTGCGCCACAGAGCCTGTGTGTCAAACAGCACATGGGCACACCAGTCTTACTTCAACACTTTCCAAGTTAGAAAGGAAAAAAAAAAGTCACAACACCTGTTCTTGTATCTGTGTAGCTGATCCTGCCTAAGTTCCAGAACATACTTGAATATAAGTGGTCTCTGTTCACAACAGCCCAAGTGCTTTGTAACAAGGTGATCAGCTTCAACTGGAACGTAATTTCATGTTTATCAGAAATGTTACATAAATAACATTATTAATTAAAAAAACAGGCCAGTTAAGGCTGAACTGAATTAACCTCAGACCTAGTTCTGAGATATAAAAAGCAAATAAAGTAAATACAATATTTAAAGGATAAAGCATGTACAAGCACTGTATCAGGGGCAATAGCCACATTTAAATGTTTTGAATTTTAGCCACATCATCATCATCTTCATTGCATTTGTAAGACTTAATGACATGTTGAGGATAATTTGCTTTCCTTGTTTTTTTGTTTGGTTATTTTAATTTCCAATTCTAATCATTGTCACATTAATCACTGCTCATTAAACATAGCAATATTATTGCTACTGAGTCCCATGTCTTAACTTTAACCCTTTAACAAAGTATATAGAAGGAATAATTCATTCATAGAATCGTAGAATTTTCAGTTTTCAGCTTAATAGCACAACACCAACTGTCCTTTTACACACATTTGACTGGTATGGTCCTCATGACAGATTTTACAGGTTTTCATAGAGAAAGCTTCACACACATTTCTAACAATATTTAGCAAATCAATGACCTCTTGTGGTCTACCAGGAAACAACACATTTACCTGCATTAGCTCAGCTCGAACTGGCTGAATATGATCATACAGAAAGTCCGGCTGCAAGTTATCCACACACAATTCCAGAGTTCTTAAGCCTTGGCTAACGAGGGTCTGGGATCCGTTGAGAGCTGACACCAAGGGGTCCATCAGCATGGGCAGGTAGGGCAGCAACGAGCTCAAACGGACGGGCACAGTGAGGCAGAGCTCTACAAACAAGTCCTTCATGTGCTGTTTGTGAAGCCCACTTTGTAACATGTTAAGTCCTGAAAATCATGGATAAGTTATACACTCAAAGGAAAAAGGGAGTTTATCATTAAAAATTGTTATTTCCTAAATTCAGAACAACCTGACATTTTTCAATTCTGTAGAGCTTACAGCTCTATAAAGAATGGATTTAGAAAACATAACAGCATTCATAATTCTAACTTACATCTAAGGATTTCATGCAGTGAATGCTTTCTCAGGTACATGCATACTCTAGAGTTTGATATTAGACTCAATAAAGCAGCATTTGAATGCAGCAGATGAAAAACAGAAAAAGATAATTCAATTCAAACCTCAGTCTTGTAACAACAAAAATATCCCACACTGAATAAATTACTTTTAAAATACCGGGAATCCTGAAAAGAAACATTTAACGATTTCAAGTACATTCACTGCCCCATACAGACTAAGCATACTAAGTTATTTTTCTTCCCATAAAGATTCCTCATGCTCCATGAACAGAAGCTCTTCTACACTGATGTGTTCTACATAAAGATTGATAATGGACATATTTCCTAACTACAGTAAAAACTGTCCCCACAGCTGTAGATAGGAACCAGTTACAGTCCTTAGAATAGTTCCAATTTTCTTGTCCTTAGGTTTAAGTAGTTCTCCACATTTCCTCGTTCATCCTCAGTATCTCTGGAACACAGTCCTTGCAAGCACAAACACTCAATTAACCAACCTGAATGTTATTTCCATTTCTTTTTTCACTGACACTACTTGCATGTCTATTTCTCGTGCCCTTGGAGGTGCAAAGACACGCCCTCAACTGCAGAGCAACCAGTTTCCTTGCAACGCTCTTCCCACAGAACCAGCAAGGGCCTGGCAACTTTGCTTCTCCTACTCACTTAGCCCTCAACACTTTATGCTATGAAGTTACCCATAGCAAAAAATAGAAAAAAACAAATCAAAGAAACAAACAAGAAAACTCCAACAGCCCCACAATGAGCAGCAGAAGAACAAGCAGCAGAAGTTGTGAAGCAGCCAAAACTATGGAGCCTGATGCAGCTGATGGTATATGAAAATAAGCCACATTCAAAATACTTAATCAACTGCTAAGCTCAAAATCAGAAGCCACTTATCAGGGTTAGGGGTTTAGTTTGGGGGGTTTTAATTATACAAAACAACTTTATTAGTACTATTTACATTAAAAAATTAGAAGGTGGGGTGGGGAAAGAAGGTCATGTTCTACCTTGCAATAAGTTTGGTAACAGCGGCAAGAATTCTTGGTATAAAAGATCGTGACTGCCTCCTCCAATAGATCTGAACAGGGCTCTGAGCAGCAGGAAATAGTTATAGGGCTCTTTGGCAGTCTGTGCAAGTTCCATAGAGCTGTTCACAATCTTGTGCAAATGTGGCTATAAAGAAAATAAAGCCTGAAGATTAATAAAATACCAATTTTATCATCATTGTACTCTACAAGAGTTCACCATGAGATTCTGCAAACCTGACACAATGAAAAACATTTTCTCTACAGAACCTAGGGATGTGGAGCTGAAAACAGAGGTGTCAGAATGACAAGAGAAACCCCTTGACAGTACTAATTTACCTCAGATCTAAATCCATCACTAGTTCTTTATTTTTGTGAATGCTAAAATTTCATTTTGAAAGCAAACTCTTTCAAGTGAAAACAGGTTATGGAGCCGGTGGCCTTGCTAGAGCAGAGGACACGAACAGTTTGCAGGAATCATTAAGGAGAGTTGATAAATACAAGTATTCTCAGAGATCAGGGGCAAACAGGAACACAATTTTGGATTTTATTAACATCTAAAAAGCTCTCTGCATTGCTATGCAAACGCTGCAAATGGCCTCCATCATTCAATTAAATTGTCTACCCAAGGCCCCTATCATAAATCCTGCAGAAACAAAAAAAGGAAGCATGAAACTGTGAAGGTAGTAAATTACACTCTTTAAATTTAATCTCCATCTTATAAAATCAAAATGACCTTGATTCTGATGACAAACTACAAGAATTTAAGCAAGATTATAGGAATACTGCTTCACATTACTTATGAATCTTGCTTCATATTATTGCTAGCTTTCAAAGAATTTGGAAAATTGGTAGGCCCTACGCTGTTCTACACAGTTACCTGTATCAGAAATTTTGGTTTTGGTAAGGTCGAAGGAAGAAAAACAAAGAGAAATTATGAGAGAATGATCAGCATTCCATTAAAATTTAAATGTCTTTTCTAAGTATAGGCAGCTGTTGTTTTTATGAGAAATGCACGCTCTTGCTTCAAGCTCAGCATTTCTAAATTCACTGAATAATGAGATGATCTCATCAACATAAATAGATCCTTGGAATACACAGGCAATATGTTGCAAATAGAGAAAAGTAGAATTCCTTAAACCCAGACTTTTCAAGAGTGTAGAAACAGCTAACTCAAGAGGTACATGCCATTGACTATGACAGGAGTGAACAAGATTCACCAACACACCAAAAAGTCATTTCAAACCAAGCAAAACTCTTATGTTAATAAGGAAACAAAGGAGAAAAATATGCAAGAGATTACTCTTTTGACCATGACATTACCTGGATTTATGGCAGTCACAGAACACAATCCCGGATCAGCCATTTATACTCAGAATTAGAGCATCACTTCATAGTTTCAAATACGAAGCAAACACTCACAGAAACCATCTCTTATAAACAAGACAATGCTCTTGGCATTTGGAAAAAATGGAGATGTATCACAAATAGTGCTTCAAACATTAAAAGACTCTCAAATATTAGACACGTAAAACTCTTAAGAGTCTTGTTTTTAAAACAGACTTGTTTTTAACACAAATGACCTTTACCTTCAGCATTTGTTCATTTTCAGCTGCAAATAGTGAAACAGAGCCAAAGACTAACTTGAACAGCTTGAGATACAGATTGGAGAGCTCCACATTAGAGCCCATTTCTGGCAGCCGATCCAGAAGATACTCCACCAAAATCGTTGCAAAGAGGGCAGAGGTAGTAGGGTTTGCCAAGAAGGAATTGGCAACAATCTATAAAAGGAAACCACAAAGAAGTTATTACTGCTGTAATAAAAAGAACAAAGGATAAATGCGCTATCTATCAAAAAACCAAACCCTAAGACAAATTTCTTTCCCCATCTCCACTGCTACCCAGTGATTTGAGTTATCCTCAGTGGAAAACAACATGTATGTAACTTAATGTTCAAGTTTAATTTTAATTAACAGTATAGGATTTGCATTCTGTAAAACAGTAGAAGATTAACACAAAAACCTGAACAAAACAACAACTCCTCAGTGTTCACAACTATTCAAGAATAAACTCCACTCATATCTTCTAAACTGAAGATTAGTCTGGAAAGGACTTTGAAAATCCATCTTTACATTATTTTCATAAACTACTTTTATACAGAATGCTTAAACTCTGGCATTCTAATTTCAACATTATTAGTTACAATTCCACTTCAGCCATATGAACCTAAAGGCATAAGCTATTTTCTACGTGCTCTTTATTATCAGTGGAAAAAAGTAAACAAAAACATACCTGAAGAGCATAATTTTTTGAGATTCTCTCCACCATGTAAGGAACAGTAGTTTGAAAGATTTCTTTAAAAGTTAAAGGATTCATCATTGTGAACACACCAGCAAAATGCTCCAGAACTTCCTTTTCCTCTTTCATCCTGACTGTCTGACAGTTTGCTACTCGAACATATGTCTGTCCATTTCCTGCTATTTGAACCTAAATACAGCAATTGAGAAAATACATATATTAGTTACAGAATTCAAGTAATCTTCCCCCATTCTTCCTAAAATACCTTTGGCAAAAAAACAGATTTATTGGGTTTCACATCCAAGCCCCATATAATTAGAAGTCAGGCACAAGAGTCAAACATGACAAGAATATTTAAGTAGAGCTTTTCCAGCATGGATTTTAAAACTATGAAGTTAGGAGTGGAAAAAGACAACAGCGGGAGGTATCAGTGCATTTGTAAAGCTACTTAATACCCAATCACATAAATTTACATTTCATCAGTACTTTATGTAACTACAGAAGATAAACAGAGACATGTGACCGTTTCCACTGATAGCTGAACTATGTCTTTCAAGAAAAGATTTAATCCACTACATGAAAGACAATTATTTTTAGCCTGACCTGCAGCATAACACAGACAATAATGGCTGTTAAGAAAACAATCTGGTCCTTGCATGTGGTAAGCACTTTGAAATTCACAGGATTTGTCAATAGCCCTGGTCCTAAGTAAAGACTCAATGAAAATATACTACATGTGAAATCCTTATTAAAAGATCTAAAATAAAGCAACTGTATAAATCAAAGTATGATGTGGGCAGGTTACATACCTGATAAATATCTAAAGCCTGCATTGCATATTTTACCAATTTTATATAGATTTGAGTCTCCTTAGGTTGCAACTGTTTATTGGGAATGAATTGTGCTTCTGAAAGAAGAACAAGACAGTAGTTAGCCATTAAAAATACCATTTGCTTTTATGCTATAGAGTTTTAACTGTAGACTTATGAATGATAAACGTAATTAAATATGATGCAGTTTTACCACCAGGAGCTTTGCACGACGTGATGCCCCACGTGATCGTCTTGACACCACAGACCAAAGTTTTCACGAGGCTCCGGCAATCTGTGACCTGAAACGTCTGTTTATCTTCTTTTTCTTTCTCCCCTTGTTTTTCAAACACAGGTACTGGTGCAGGGGCCACTGGAGTGGCTGGGGCAGGAGATGGAACAGGAACGGGGGCTGCGTTTGCTGCTGTTGGTACCCCAGGTAACGCGGCTTCAGCAGCCCCCAGCTCTGACTGGGGCTTGCATTTCTTAAAAATCACAGAAAGCTGGTATCGTGCTATGGTGTGGAATTTCAGAACAAAAACCTAAGGCACAAAGAGGAAAGGCAAATGAAAGAGCAGGAAGGGGCAAAGAAAAAGAAAATAAGTTTATTCCTCCAAAAATCATCTTAAATTAATTAATGCTAATATTTCAAGTCAGCATACTGAAATCAATAAAATCTACAACTATTTCTGAAGACATTCAAATGATGCAAACTTTTAAGTCTATCAACAAAGTAGTTTGCTTACATTAAGCAACTGTACATCCCTGATTTTAAAAAAAAAAAGCTACAAAAAAACCTGCTCCCCCAAAAGTCCTCCATATAAAGAAGATCCTTAAAAAGGATTAGTAGGTCTTCGAAGTGCAGTTATTTCAAATTTTACAGATTGCGTCATGATATACCAAGGACCTGTGAGAAAACCCTCTTTCAGGGTTCAAAAAAAAAAAACACAAAACAACCCACACCAAAAAGAACACACCCACAACCAAAAGGCATTAAAAATACCATTCTTACATACTCTTAAGCAGGGGGAAAAAAGATTACAACTAAAATTGAAAATAAAATAATAATTTTAATAAAACAAGATAAAAACCCCAAAACATTCAGTTTCTTGCTTTGTAACAAGTCACTGAATGAAGCTGAGTTGAAAAAGCACCTCCACTGTACTTGAGGTATTATCTGATCTCCACAGCATTTCAAAAAGCCCTTCTCTGAAGCATTAAAGTGAAATACAGTACACAGGCTGTTTCTGCATATTTTCATTTCTGAAGAAAGGAGAAAGTAAAATGTGATTGACAACACACTATAAAATAGGACATTTAATTTATTATCAAATGCTTTAAACAAATCCATACCTCCAGCATTCTCATCAGGATATCTCTCCCATTTCCATTCTCCTGTTCACTTTTGGACCGGATGCAGTCCACCAAATTCAGCAGGAGCTTGCATGACATGGTCTGGATACTGCTGGGCAGGGACTCGTCATCGATGTTCTTGGCAAAGAGCTGCACGGCCAAGGAGAGGTCGTTGAGGGGCAGGTGCTGCCGGACGTGGTGGACCAGGTCTGCCAGAGTGCTGTACGCCAGCGGCCTGCCAGGGAGAACAGGAAAGGAAGGGAGCACACTGAGCACAATTCAAACAGTCGTTAATTGGACTTCACAAATGATTACTGCCTGGAGCTATTTCCACATTTCTAAATGTACATTTTCTATTCTCACCTGTAAACTCAGAGTTCACAAGGCTGTTCCGGTTACACAAGTGAATTATAACCTGCACAGTCTATCCAAAGGTGCATCAACCTGTCCCACAACACTGGTGTTACCTCTCTGATCTTTCTTCCCCCACTGCAGAACATCCCAGCACGTATTTTCATCCACATGCAGTTCAGAGCACAGTTTTAAGTCACATTCTGAGCTGCTTCACAATTAACCATTGATGATTTATTATTCCAAAAGCAGTTATGAAAACTGATACATTTTAGAAATCATTTATTTTCAACTACCAGGTTAAGCATCTAGTAGCAAATACTTCAAACTCTTAATACATGTGGTCAGTAAGGTACACTTGATACCTAAGCAAGAGGATATAATTCTCCTTGCTCACATACTTTAGTCACCAAACTCACCTAAAATCTGGGCTGTTGAAGACACAGAAAGTAAGTATTGTCCCCATTTACTTTTTCTATTGCAAATGACTAAGTTTTAAGGTATTCATTGAGAAAACAGTTTAAATCTCATTCAGATTTTACAATGGACATAAGATTTAAGGTGTTCCATGAAATACTGGGCAGATATTGAGCTGATTTCACTGTGACCACTGCTTTGGTTGTGCTCTACAATTCAAAAAAATGAAATAATTTTCATTCACCCTTTTATGTCACACTCAGACTACAACGATAAAGAGTTAAACAACAGCCACTCTTTTACAGCAACACAAGCCCTGCCAATTAGATTGCCAATAAAGCAATCTAATAAAATTAGTCATTTGAAGCAAATATTTAGGACCCTATACAGACAATGCTGTAAATATTAATAACTTCGAAAGTAACCAGCCCTGGCAGGCACTCAAATAGCTGCTCTGAACTTTGTCCTACCTCAGCGTCTCTCGGGCAGTGTATCCAGAGCCAATTAGTATTGATTCATCAAACAGCTTGTCCATACAGGGAATAAACTCTGCAATTTAGAAAAACAGAGAGAGAAGTGAAAATGCTATACATAGTGATTGGCAAAGGAAATAATCAAAGTAACATAGTTAAGCATTAAATCACCTAATTTAGGCATTCAAACCCAAGTCAGAAAGTGATTTTATTAGCATTTTTATTAGCTTTTTTTGGCAATCTAACAAGATTTGAGACATCACACTGCCCTGTAACAGCTCTTAGTAGAAGGAAAAGAAAGGGAACCACATAGTAAAGATGAAAAGCCAGAAGTTAGTATTTTACAAGTACGCTCATCTCCAGTTGTGCAATTCTGCCAAAACAGCACATATCCACCAAATTTAGTTACTTCGGGCAGATTAAAAATGGGTTTCCTCTGCTAGAGACAAGTACTACGAGCTGAATCAAACATACAGTATAAACTTTTGACAGAACTGCTTCCACTGAGGTCAGTAAATTAATATTACCAAGCATCCACGCAACTGTAGGCACAATTACAAACCACCATAAATTTTTATCATCACATGGAGCAAGAGATACTTGAAAAGCTAGATAAGCCAGTTGGTCAGCATGTCATCTTATTCAGATTAGTTTTTTAAGAAAAAAGAAAATGCAGAAAAAAAATCACACCTACACCCAAAATAATCAGAAGTACGTAATAGTCCCAAACAAACAAGCAGTATGCCTCTTAAATACACAGAAATGGCTGAAGTCTTCCCAGTTTATAGGCACATTTATAAAAAGTTCTACGTACGACTCCTCAGGTCTGTTGTCAGGATGTGTTTAGCAGCAATCAGAAGCTCCTTCCGAAGATGTGCTGTTTCAGCTGGACAATTGGAGAGCAACTGCAACATCCCTTTGACCATTTGCTGAGAATATTTAGCCACTAATTCCTACAACAAAAAAAATAACATGAATCCAACTACTATGACACTCTTCTCAAGGTCTGCTTTACATTTGCAGAATAACTTCCAATTAAAACTCGTTTGTTGCTCTTTAAAAAAGTCTGCTTCTAAAGTCAAAATACAATAGTCAGTCCGTAAGCGCCCAGGGAGGGGGAATGGAACATTTTCACTTTGCATTCACATGAGGATACTTCTGAGAGGATAACCCAGTACAGCCCAACCTTCGAATTTGCTACACAAATGCTCCTCTCTCCAGTCCCTGATGCACTGCAGTCCTTCTGGTCACTTGCCTGCCCAAAAGCAATCTGTTGCATTAAGTAACAAAGTAACAGAAGTGCATCCTACCTGGTAAATTCTGATGATGTAAGCCAAAAAAGACAATGTTTTAATCTGAGCAGCGATAAAATCAGCATACAATTCCTTATTGTAAAGTTTGTGTTGCCTGAAAGGAAATTGAACAGTGGTTACTTTTTTGCTCCAACTATGGATTTTATCAGTAACATATAAGGCAAATATTCAGAATTGCTAATTAGTTCATCTACAGGATTTTGACAATTTTTAGTTAAATAGTTTTTTGCTATTCTTGAGATCAAAAGCAGCAAGACAGACTATAAGCAAAAATCAGGCAATACTGAATGGCAGGTTTGAGTAGTTTATCCCAAATATCATCAAAATACTGTTAAAATGCTCTTACCTTGCTTGAGCAGAAACTTGTATTATAATAGTGTTCATAATCAAGGGCACAAATTCAGCTACCACATTATGAATGTTCAGCTTGTAGAGCTTAAAAAAATAAAGTAGTATTAGAAAAATTAACAAGTCACACTTGCAGTCAACTTAGTTGAGAGCTAATCAGAAAAAATTAGGACATCTCAGCCTCTTATTTTTAGCTTGTACTTTTATCTTAGAAACAAATTATATTCATTTTTACTAAAATGTGAGCCAGCAGAAGTTGCACAAGCCATTTAGGAATAGGAAGTATTTATATACAAAATATTGGAGTATACGAACCTGATACATGAGAACAACAATAATAGGTAGCTCAGCCAAGACCTTTAGTGATAAAGATCCTCTGGGAATTATTGAATGCTGAAAGAAAGAACACGTGTTCTATAAACAGTTTAACTATTAATTCAAAAAAGTAAAATACAGTTTTACAGAAATCGCTCATGTTAATAGTGCCATGCATGGCAATACTAATATTTAAAAAGCACAAAAACATTTGGTACTAGATTAAATAAAAATCCTGTAATTGCCACTGCACAGAAAATATGTGAAAAGTTTTAATCAGCTTCTACAGGTAGATTTGGACAGGAAAAACAAGTAAAAAGAAAGTCTACTAAATGACCTGGCCTTACGATATGTAGTGCTGTGATACAGACAGTGTCATAGGGAAGGAGCAGCTGCAATACTCACTGTTCTTGTCTCACTGTCTTCTCTCTCCGGGTTCACTTTCACCGCGATGGTTGTAATCATGCCAACCATCTCAGGAGTAGGAACAGTGTTCTCTGGAATCACCTGAGGATTCTCAAAGTACCGATTCTACAAACAAAGGGCAGAAGAAACACAGTCATGCTAGTAATACTCAAAAGGCCATTTCTCCCTTAAAACTAAAGTCATATGGAGGATTTCTAACTCTCTGCATGTGGTGCCTGGGTGGCAGCCCGGCCAGGACCAGACACACATCCCGAAAGCTCTCCCAGTACAGGGAACAGCAGCAAAGCACCCCCAGCCCAGGGGGTTCCTTTGCTACAGAAACACATCCAGTTACTCTGTATCGGGGAGGAACTCTGACATCCACATGCATTCCTGCCCTCACCCTTCCCCACAAACAGACACATTTGGATACAGGGAAACAACATGGAAACAACATGGAAACACCGGTGCTTTACAATGTAACTAAAGCTCACCTCCCTGCCCTCGCACTGAGAATCATGCACTACAAACAGGAGGTTTCCCATATCTAAATGCCTCCATTTTTAGACTTATTTCTGATAAACATATTCAATAAAACTGCAGTTAATTTGTATCACTAGATACAAAAGTAATTATGGCAGTATCTTTGACAGAAAAAATTACAAAATAAACACTAGTTTTTTGACACTTGCAAGACCAATTTAAGAAAGACAAAGCTCACCACTACTTTTGGAAGTTCCTTGTAAATCTGTTTCACAAAGTCCAAAAAATGATGGATCTAGGAAGGAAGAAGTCAGTTTATCATAAATAAATAAATAAATAAATAAAGCCAGTTTTAGAATCTCTGTATTAACAGTACAATTACATAAAATCTCTACTCAACAGTACAGCGCATTTTCCATGATAATTGAAAATAGTCTGAAAGTGTCCTCCTATTTCCTTCTGCCACTATTAATTCGAATTTCACTTGGAAAGAATCTGATCGACCCATCATCTCAACACAGTTCCAATCCAGTATTATTAGGAATAATTACTATGAACCAACTAAGTCTTCCCAGAAGAAAACCAAGGAAAAAAGGCAACATTCAAATACCCCTTGATAAGTCACAGGAAAGAAAAGGGGGGACAGGGTGAAGACAGTCATAATATTCCTGGTTCAGGATTTTCCCTTCACAATCAAAAAGGCACCAATTCTCTTCCTTTGTATGGGAATTCCATTCCTTAGTCTGATCATATTGTCCATAAACACTTGAAGGAAGGACAGGAAGGCTTTAACAGTTTGGGTTGGATTTTTTCCCAGTGGTGCTAGCACTATGTAATCCTCTTTTAAAAATTACTTTATGGTTGAAATAAAAATAAATTAAATACATGGTCACCACAACAGGTCAGGCAACAGCAGGAAAACAAAGGACAACAGGAAAACAAAGTAACCAAACCACTTGAACAAAAGAGCAGTCCTGAAGAGCATGGCACTAAGTTTTATACCATGTAACAAGATTTATGACCTACTTCTTGAGTGATTGCTGGCCGGAACTGTTTGTGCAATTCAATAATTATTCTTAAGCAAATCAGTACGTTTTCTTCATTCTCCGTCTGAAAAAAAAAGAAGCTTCAGTGAAAAAAGAAACTGCTAAACTCTTCAACTACTCTGTAAGCACTTCAAAACCCTATAAAATCATGCTCTTCTCAACAATCTAAAGCACCTCATTAATATGGATTTGCATGAGCAAGATGCCTTTCCCTTTGACACCTTGCAGTCCTAGAGTGGCTAAAATTCAAGCCACCCCTAGAGGAACAAAAAGCAGAAGTTTCAACCACTCTGTACCATCAGAGCTGTTCCTATCATCCCCTCAGACAGATACATCCATATGGGGCTATTTAAACACCTCTGCCTAGAGCAGGATATTTTCTGCGAGCTTCAAATGACAGTGTTTTCAATTCCAAGAAAGAAAACAAACTCTCTAGAATAAGCCCTCAGCCAGAAAATCTTGCCCAGCATGAGAACAGTTCCCTGCATTTGTAAAAATCCAAGTTTTCAAAGGGCAGAACAGAACATGCAGAAAACCTGTAGGTGCTAGGAGATGACGTGGGTGAAGCCTAAATAGAATGCCCTTTCACTCTTCCTCCAGTAGCACAGCTATCGAAAATCCTACCCCCAGCAAATTTTGGAGATAGAGAAAGTAGAGGAAGACATTTCTAAATATTTGAAACAGCTTTAAAAGGAAAAAAAAAATACCTCTAGAAATCTAAACATCACAGACAGGATATTTTTGGTATGAAGACGAAGATGTTCATTTGTTGGTATTCTGTGGATTATTTCAAGCACAAGCTTTCGGAGTTGCTGGTAAAAAAAAAAAAAGAGAGATTTCAGAACTTTTTTAAAAGCCCTCAAAACCCAGCAACTGGTTGCAACATCTTTTTCAGCTTAATACTTCTGCATACTTACATAGGAATAAAAAAAGCCATTTTATTTCATGTCCACATAGCCTTATATACAAGCATATAAGGCTTCCTACTACCTACATGTGTGAATTAAGGGAAAATTAACAAATTCACAGGTGTAAAATGCAAGTTGTCAAACTTTTTTTAAGGAATGCAACTTTAAGTATTAAACAACAAAGATTCAACTTCTGGCTTTCAATCCTAACCCTCAGGAGAGTTAATAATTTGTAATGTAATAATGTGCAGTATTTCAGCAAGAAAGCCACTTTTGTCACATCCAGTTTTTCCTCATTTTTCAGAGAAGCCCAGATTTGCAAAGTAACTTATTTAGAAACTGGACTTTCTTAATTTCACTCCAAATGACAGATCTATTTATAACAAGTCTATACATAAATCAGTTCATTAGGTTAATCAAGGACTTCACTTCAAAAAGACAAGAGATGCTCCACACAGTCTACCTGTGCTGGCTTCTCCTGCAGAAACTGAACTTCTCCATCCTGTAGAAAGGTGAGAAACCGAGGGATGATGTGTTCCAGGAATGTAGAATACTGAGGGGATGATGTCACATTCTAATTAAGAACAAAAAAAAATAGAGAGTTCTATAATAGACATTACACAGACTATATTTACTTACATTCTGAGATGGCAGGTCAGCTTAACCAAATGAAAAACTCCACAAGAATACTTTTTAGCTTTCTGTCATTTCAGAACAGGCACGTAATAGCTAAATGTTCAGCTGAAGTGCAATTTCTGCTAACACGAAGTTAACTTGTGTCTCACATTTTCTCTGCTGCTCATCTGAAATGATGTTCCATCACTATGTAAAAGATGTCACTGGAGATACCTCCACTCCCTATGGCAGATTCTGCATCTGACAACTCCTCTCTCACTTCTATACTATGGAACCACTCAGAGGAATCAGAAGGGCCTCCATTTTACAAGGGCACAATAGACATTTGAACTAAATAAAAGAAAGCTTAACATACAGAGATTTCATAGCATTAAAAAAAATGGAAGAAAAATCTCTTACTTCACTTTTATTTAAATGCTTACTTATTAAAGACTTAGGAATTAAAGCTCTCTAAGTTCAAATGTCTTTCTTCAACAATCTGCCTAATTCCTAAATACAAACCTAAAGTCAATGACTTTTAAGTGTATAAATCATAAGTCACAAAATACTAATATTAATCTTTTAATCAGATAACATCAGAAATCAAGCCAACACACATTAAGCACAAGAAAGGCTGCCATTGCACAAGGTTGGGGGCGTTTTGTTTGGGTTTTTTTTCATTTACCTCAAAATTCTCACTGACTTCTTGCATCATTTTCAATTTGGTTTCATCAGCTGAAAATGGAAATCAAAGCAAAACCATGTAAATGTCAAACTAGATCATGAAGGAAAACACCAGGCTCACTGAGCAAAGAAGCAATCAGATCTTATCAGTTTAGCTATCATCGCCCAGTTCTAAAGCACACACTTCTCTCAGCCAACCATCACACAGCAGCACACACACACAGCTCACGCACTTGGGCTCATGCAAATATTGCTCATCACTTTGCTTCGCCAAAAATCAAAACTCAAACAAAATTCAAAGTGAATTTGACGTTGACCTCCTGTCTGAACAGTACTGCAACACTTGTGAAATGAACTACTGAAGAACTGGAATTTTCAATAAGAGCAAAAGTCTCTTACGCGTATTGACGTCTGTAAGAGCAGCCACAAACTGAAGGTATTTTTTCATCAGAGTGGTTTGGTCCACCACCGTCGGCCCTTGTGCCGAAACAAATGCCATCTTGGAGGAGGAAAGGTCAGCTTTCAGTACCAAAAATCAAGATCACCACATCTACAAAAGAATAAAGATGTATTTGTTAGTTTAAATGGCCAGCTAAGAGCAGCTATCACACAACCTACATCCATTCTTCTGACCTTTTGAAGAGGACCACCTTTCCAAAACCCACCGCTGTCATGTTTACTCAGGCTTACAAATACAACCCCAAGCACGTACAGCACTCACTGTAACAGGAATGCACTAAGAGATACAAGTGGTTGTTGGGCTCTTCCCACCACAGCACAAACATCCACGCCTTTCGCTTGGCTTCATCTCCTCCAGCAGCGGGCTCGGGGATGCTCCCGACAGCGCACACCTGCTACCCTGTGCTCCAGCATCCCAACCTTGCCGCTGCCCCGGGGCACAGCCCGGCGGGACTCGCTCCCGGGGGCGCCAGGGGCAGTGTACGAGCTGCCTTTCTCGCTTGTAAAGAAACCCAACACCACATCCATGTGGAGAGACGGGCGGCCCGCCCGCTCTGCCGCCCCCAGCCCGCCCGGGCCCCCTCACCTTCCCGGCCGCTGCGGCTCCTCCCCGTTCCCGGCCGCCCTCAGGCCGACCCCATCCCGCCCTGCCAACAGGGCCCCGTGAGCGGCCGCGCCGGACCTGCCCCCTCC
>VWZG01002480.1:81410-190120 GCA_013396735.1 Grallaria varia | reverse complement strand
GGTCCGCGCTGGCATCGCCGCCGGGCTGCGGGGGGCGAGGGGATGCGGGGGGCGAGGGGTCCCACCTCAGCCGTGTGCTGCATCACTGCTGCGGGAGGTGTTCGCTGCCCGGGCGTGATAGCCATGCCCGGGGATGGAGGCGGCTCCGGGCACCCTTTCTGCCACCCCGGACTTTATCCTCAGGCGCTGCGACCTTGGTGCCTGCGGTGAAGGTGGGACATCCCGGGCAGCCGGGGTTCTGCTTTGCACATCTGATCTAAAAGTTGCGCTTCTGCTTCCTCTGCTGACCCCGCGCCGCGGGTCACAAGGCACTTGGGCAGTCTCTCTCTCTCTCTGTCCCTGCGGGACTCGCAGAGCTGCGTTCTGCAGAGAGAGGTCGGGAAGGTGGAAGAGATCCCTGGATTGGATGAAATGTCTTGTCGCTCCCTGGGTGACCTTGGGTTTGCCGCTGCTGCAGCTGTTGGGCCGGTACAGCCCTGGTTTGCACAGCACCACGATAACCTCCAAGGAGAAGTGCTAGATAAGCACAAGGTAGCTGGCTGTATTTTTTCCCAAGTTCTGCTGAAACGAAGTGGAGCACAGCCTGAACCTTCTAGAGACATGAAACCTCTCTGTGCCAGATTTCATCAAATCACAAGCATTTCCTCATTAACTCAAAAAAACTGAAGTCAGGACCATTTCTTGTGCAGTGAAATGGGAACAGTGGAGTTCTTGCTCAGGCAGTAATGTCACAGTTCATTTCTCACAGTCCTTTTGCCTCCAGAATTGTTCAGTACCTGTGATCTGTAAAATAAAATGTGGGCACTAAGTAAATGGTTTGGAATCTCTTTCCACCCCAACCCAAGCTGATGGGTGCAGAGAAGCCAGCACAGGAGTTAGCTGACCCCAGTGCTCCCTTGACATTACAGGTCATAGATGAGTGAGAAATGCAGCTTCTGAAGCTCAGAGGTTCATGTCCCTGTTCGCAGTCTGGTGGCTGCTGAAAGAGAGGAGAAGGAAAGGCACTGAAGTCAGAATCCCCCAGGCTCTGCTGCTCTGCCCAGCACCGTTGGTGAGAGGAGAGCCAGGGAGGGAACATGCTCCGTGTTGGAGGCAACCAGCTCCTGTTGCCAGCTCTGTCCCAGCCTACAGCTATTTGTGGCTGTTGCCTTGCCTTTTGGTTTTTGGATTTAGGGTTGATTTTTTTGATAATTTTTAACACAGATCCTTTAATGTTGCTATACCGTTATTTTTTGGAAAAACTGAATGTATCCTTTCCGTAAAACCCAACTTTACTCACTCTGCCCACTGCAGTAGTTGCAAAAGCTGAAGTTAGTAGCTTGAGTAAACACAGCAGAGAAGATAATGGTGAGTCACTCAGAGGAGCAGAGATGGTTCACTATCACAGGTCCTGCACCCCATGCTTTGCTGTTTCACAGAATTGTAGCATGGTTTGGGTTGGAAGAGACCTTTAAAGGTCATCTAGTTCAACCCCTGCTATAAGCAGGGACGTCTTCAACTAGACTAGGTTTTTCAGAACTCCATCCAACCTGTTCTTGAATGTTTCTAGGGATGGAGCACCTACGACCTCTCTGGAGAAGCTGTGCCAGTGTTTCACCACCCTCATTGTAACCTATCACCTCCCTAGACACACTGGCCATTCTTATTTTTATGCAGCCCAGGATATTGTTGGCTTTTTTGAGCTTCAAGAGCATTGGCTCATGTCCAACTTTTCATCCACCAGCACCCCCAAGTCCTTTCCCACATCCTGGACTGATACTGGGCATTGCCCAGACCCAGATGTAGCACGTTGCACTCAGCCTTGTTCAGCTTCAGGAGGTTCCCATGGGCCCAGTTTTTGAGCTTGTCCAGATCACTCTGGATGGCAACAGATCTGCCGTTCGAACATGGTACAAGTTTCACTTACATTGGGATTTTTGGTCCTTCCCTGGAAAAGGAAGTCAGTGGTGAACCAAAGAGAAGAAAATGCTTGTATTGAGTTTTTTGTGCTCACTTAGGAGGAAAGTCAGAAAGACTTGTCAACAGAGCTGTAGATGAAATGTCACCCAGGTTTGAAAGTTCATTGTTTTTAGGACAGAGATTAGAGCTGGAAGTTTAGTGAACATGTTAGACCATAAGTGACACTGATCCTACAGCCAGAACCCAGCTCTGCCTGTAAAACCTCATCAAAGTTTTTGTGATGTTCTAGTCTGAAGCTCCCTTCTACTATTAACATCTCCAGGAGCCAAGCTGACATGTTGCTTACTGCTGTTTGTTAGAAGTCATATACACATGCAACAGTTTCTGTTCAGGGTTTTTAAATGGCAAAAAAAAAAAAAGGTGATAAAGTCTCTGCTGGGATGAGTGTCATTGTGAGTCACATAACTACAGCTGACTAGCTAAAATGTGTAAATAAATAAATGACATTAAAAATGCAATACAACAAGGTTTGTTTTGCTTTTTTGCTTCTCATTTCCACAGAGGCATATCTTCTAGAAATAACCAACAATGGTCCCATCACAACAGGAGCTCAAGCCACTGTCCAGGCCACTCTAATTATGAAGAATGAAAGTATCACATCAGACTTGTATCACTATAACTGGATTTATGCTCCTCTGATCCTGATAGAGAAATCCGAGCAGCAGTTTAACTCTGTAATTAATGTGACGGGAGAATTTCCTGGGACTTTTCCTGTGTCTGTCTGGGTGACTCACAGAAACTGTTGGTTGTGTCGGCCAGTCGCTAGAAATGTCACGGTGCTTCAGATCACAGGTGAGATGGCTTTACAGCGTGCACACCTTCAGCAGCTCAGGGTGCTGGCTGCCCTTGCTAGCACCAGTAAAATGAAAGCCAGTTGTAAATACAGCTTCTGACAGCAGGGTTTGATTTGTGTAGCTCTTTGAGTGACGGTGGGTTTGGGTGGCACTGTATGTTTAGTACAATTAGAGCCCCACTGCAGTCTGTCTACATCCAGGAAGACAGTGTGATCCTGCCCATGTTTTACTGCCTCTGTCACTTCGAGGAACTGAACCAGGAACCAGATGCTTCAGCAGCTGTAGTTCCCACATCTGCATTGTTCAGTGATGTCCAGACTCCTAAAACAATGCTTCCCAGCATTTCTACTTTTAAAGTTCAGACAACCAGCAGCAGTGACAGCCTGCTGCTGATTTTTCCTGTTGCATGACACAGCAAATCTTAGGCCATCAGCCTTTTACAGCTCTGACTGAGTGTACTGAAACTGGATATGAAATCATGGCTGCATTTCCAAATGTTGCTAAATGCCATTTCGGCATACTGGGAATCTTCATAACTGTATGCATTTTTTTACAAATTAACCAGTGGTGTGGTATGGTTAAGCTGATCTCTGACAGAGGAGTTGACAAATTAATCACCTGACAGCTTTCCACCATCTTTTTCAGAGATGGGTAACCACATCCCTCCAACCCCACGCCCCAGTGCTCTGCTTACACAGTCCAAAACAGGCTCACTCAGAAAAATAAGGGCACTCATGAGGGCAAAAGCCACAAGCACAGGGCACAGCTGACACTTTGGGGAATAGCCATGAGATTTTTATTCAGGGAGCAACAAGCTGACTGGATAAGAACTGCTGCCTTACTGAATATCTACTTACTCCTTTTTCACTTTGCACTGTCATGTTCTCATGCCACAAGCCAAAGGGACAGAAGCTTTCTATAGCTGGGAAAGGTAAGATCCCGTTGTACATTTTTGCCTTTCCCAAGCCAGGGCACCCACCAGGGCTTCACAGGGGCCCAAAGGTAGTTGCCAACAACTCATGAATTACAACTCCAGTTAGTCTTGCATTACCAGCCCCGTTCTGACAATCATTGTGATTATTTGTGTATCATCAGAAAAACAGTTAACCAGACTTAATGAACTGTTAACAGGGTAAGAGTCTGTTAGAGATAATCAATAGCCCATTAATTTTATAGCAAGCTGAAAGTGTGTCATCATAATACCTCTTTATTCAGAAGTTAGAGTTCTTTTTAGATCAGCCTTTGCCACTCCTTGTAATCAAACTCCAACATACAACCTCTCACAGACATCAAAATTTAGCCCTTTCTGTATTCACAATATATAGCTGTTATTCATAGCACTCAATTTTTGATTTATGTAGAAATAGCTAAAAACTGAAAAAAACAAACCACAGCAGTATAAAAACCCTCACCAAACAAACAAACTGCACCACCACAAATGTGAAGGGTGTGTGTGCTGGTTTGATTCTGTGTCTAGATATTGATGTTAATCCCAGTTGTTTTTAAATCAATACTGAAAGTTTATAGTGACCTAAATCAGTCCAGGATTATTTCTTTTAGTTCTGTCAGAAGTTTTATCATGACCCACTGTATGACCCTAAAGAAGTATTTTAATTTCCCTGCCTCATTAACACATGTAACAACGATGAGTAATAGTTATAAAATACACTTAACCACTCGGACTAGGACACAGAAGGACTTGAGCAGTACATGAGAAACAGTGTTTTGATACGCACACAGAGCATGCTATGGAAGTGATATGTGCTGTCATTCTTTTCCCACCTTATTATTCTGCAGAATTCATCACAGGGAATCTCACCATTGCCCAGATAGAAGACAGTAGAGTTGTCACACAGGGTTCTAGTTCCTCCACAGGCGCAGTGACCAGGATTTCTTTCTGTCTTCATGACCCAAGTAATTACTTCAAGTCAGCATCATTTCTCTACAACTGGGATTTTGGAGATGGGTAGGTGAACCTTTGTTTGCTTCAATGAGTATTCAAGATGGCTCTGATTCAGATGGTCATCTAGAAGAAAATCCCAAATAAATCGTAAGAAAAACCAGATGCCTTTGTGAGTCGGTACATCCTGAGCATGTCAATCTACTGAAATCTGAAAACTGGCACAGAATTCACTGTGTACTCCCAAAATGATGTTTTAAAAGTCTAAATTTCTTGCTCAGATACATGCTTATGTGTATTACTGTGTGTGCAGTGAACCAAACATAGCTTATTTTAAATTGTTATTTTAAAACATCGTTGTGCCTGCAGATCTCCGTTAGCAGGTGGTTGTTGCATCCGTGAATAATTTGCCACGTAAGGAGAATGGAAGCAGGGCACTGACTTGTGGTTGGGCAGTAAGGAGCTGTTATTGTGACCAGCTACCTGTAAATATACAACAGTTTGGTGAGGAGCCTTTGAAAGTGGGTAGTGTCTCAAATAATATGCAGGTGCACATTACCTGGGGGGAACAGTGCTCAGAACCCTGAGAAATAAAACCCTGGGTAAAGCCACCTGGCAGTAGGGAGGAAAAAAACCCATTCATTTATTTACCTCTTTGAAGATGAATATGTGTATAGGCAAAGAGAAATGTAGCTTTAGTCTCTGAATAAAATTTTTTTTTCATTTTTTCTCCCTGCCTACCTTAGTGCTTCAGTTTGCTTATAGTCTGCCTGCTATAAAGTATGTTTTCATAATATACTGATTATTCCTATTCCATTTTGTGAATTCTTTTAGCTTTATCTTTAGTTTCTTTGATTAAAAATGCACAGATTTACTCTGAATCTTATACTAATTGTAGTTCCATAGGTAAGGCCCTAGACAATAAGCCCTCACTGACAGGGACATAAAGCAGAATTAGAATCACAGAGACTGGAGTCTGTAAAGAAAACGTGTTAGAGCTTGTCTCTTTTTAAACTAGAAACATGCAAGCACTTGGTAAAAGGCTATTTTGACTCTAAACCTTTTCCTGTTCCACACAGAGTTTATCAGATGACCAAGGAACCCGTTGTCTACTGTAACTGCTCTTCCATGGGCAATCGCACGGTGCACCTGAAAGTCGTGGCTGAATGGGAGCAAATTGGAAGCATCATACATGAAAGAGAAATTATGCAGAAAACTGGGGATTTTACCACAGCTCTGGAGCTCTCAGGTAATTCTAAAACATTTTGTGTATTCAATCTAAACTATATATCTAGCTTTAAGGTGTAACACAACTTCAGCATTGTTTCAACTGGCCAACATCATTCAAAGAAGTGTTTCCATTGCGAAATGGACCTTGTGCTGTCCTAGTGCAGAAAAATGAGTGGGAAATCTGTTTCTTTTTAATCTACAAAAAATTTTGGTGTCTTTTGTAGAAGTCTTGCATACACTTGAAACAATAAAATGTTGACCGTAATGTTTGGTGGATTTGTTTGTTCAATTTATACCAGTTAATCCTAAACAATAAATAAGTTAAAACAAGCATTGGGAAAGTCTCATTGACTTGGTCAGCTTCAGGAGTAAATAAAACAAACATGGAATTAAAAACATAAAGAACTAATAAAGTAATTAATTATATGTTAACAAGAAATCATTAAAAATTCAGAAAACTTACAACATCACTACTAGTACATTTCCTTTTTGGGTATGAGACAAGTGGTGTTATTCGTGTGACTAATGGAGTTCAAATCTGCAAAGTCTGCAAAAATAAACCTTCACTGGAAAACCAGTGAGTTTCAAGTGTACATGTGGAGTGTGACAGGCTGGCTTTTTATTTCTTCTCAGATGCTGTTAAAAGTATTAATGTAGTGGGCTCCAGAGAAACTCACGTAATGGAAAACTTGAATTTGTCTCTTCATATCAATGGCACGTAAGTAGCAGTCATAACTTCTTTCCCCAAAAAGAATTGTCTATTTAAGTGTTTTCCCCCAGTGTTTCCTTAAAATAGTCAGTTGGAGGCCACAGAACTGCTTCTTAAAACAACAACAACAAATTTTCTTTTAATAAAATATTGCTAAATAGTTCATTTTCCTGACTTGAAATGCCATTAGCTCTAAGAGCCTGCATCTTTACAGAAAAGTAGAATCCTCCTATGTAAAACAAACATTATTTTTTTATCTTTGTAAAGAGAATGTTAGAAGACAACTAACCAGAGAAAATAGTGGGGGAAATTATGTCTCAAAACTTCCTTTAGAATTTTTCTCCTCACCAATTTCACCAGTATTAAATTAAAACATATTCAGAGTCCTGTTGCACAGCAGCAATGCTTGACTGGCATATGGGAGTAATAGGTTTGGGGAATAATTTTGGCAAAGTTAAGACTGCCAGAAGGTGAATAAGACAGAGAGGTTTCCATGCAGGGAGGTTAGAGGAGAACAGGAGGGTTGTGAGCACCTCACACCCAGCACAAGCTCTCTCGAGCTGCAGTGTTTAGAACACATTAGAGTTCTGGAATGGGCAGCACCCAACACAGTCACCTGCCAAAGCCATAAATAGACCCAAGAGACAAAGCAGATCAGTTTGCATTCAGAAAGTGAGTGGTACATTGACAGGAGTGGAAGCTGGAGATGGCACACCAGTAAATGTGAGCAGCAAAAACCATTTCAGGCAAACCTGAGGTCACTAAAGGCAGGCTTGGTGACCTCCCAGCCACGGGACTGGGACTGATGCAACAGCAGTTCAAGGTAGAGAAGCAATGACAAAGGATTGAGAGATGGGTTATCAAAAGCAAACCTAGAAAATGAGCCAAACACATAAACATGCTGCTTTCTTTAGCAGAGAATGTTGTAGAGAGATAAGAAACAAAATACTAATACAACAGGGCAAAGAAAAGCTCTGTCTGTTGTCAGAATCAAAGTCCATAGTGCATAAGGTGAGTTTGAGCAGAATTAGTTGGAACAGGGACCTGCAAATGTGAGTAAAAGGCATCAATTAGACGTGGCCATAAAGTGGGTTGCACTAGATTGTTTGACAGCAAATAAGAACCTTTTTGTTATTGTAAGGGAATGCTGTCCTTGCAATTTATTGGCCTTTCCCAGCTGTTAGCCCGTTGTACAGAGCTCATCTCACATTCCTTCCAGTTTCAGTTGCAGGGTTCGTTTAATTACAAATGTCTTGGGTGTGCTTCAGTAGCACAGACAGTGATTTCTGTGTGAGAAGGACAAAGAACAAACAATACTTGGAAGTGCAGGGAAAAAAGCTCCCTTTTATCCTTCTGGAGAATGACTATGGAGTTTTCTGCACACAGTGGCCTGTCAGTGACCCACGCAGGTATTCAGCCCTCAGCTGAAAGATTTACCTTCAGAGAATCACCACAAAGAACCTTCTCATTTGGCAAATGCTGTAAACCAAACAACCGTGCAGTTAATTACTTCTCTATTTGTACTTAGATTACCTTCATTATTTTCAAAATTATTAATCCATTTTAACCAAGCTCTCAGCTGAAATTTTCGCGAAGTCTTCACCTTTTCCTCCTTTGTCGCTTTGCTCCCGCCTTTTCAGCCCGCCCCTGGCGCTATGCTGGCTCATAAAATCCGAGTGCGTCCCGCTGGAAGGGGACAAATGCCACCTGGTGGAGCTCAGCGGCTCCTGCTACAACCTCAGCCACACCTTCAGGGACGCGGGGCAGTATTGCCTCAGCATCAGGGTGGAGAACGGAGTCACCATGCTGCAGACCTACCGCGGCATCCAAGTGTGGCCCACAGGTGAGGAGCAGGCGGAGAGTCCCCCCGGCCAGGGAACTGCCAGGATCGAGCACCTTAGGGACAATGTGCGTTTAACCAGCCTGCAGATGAGGCTTCTGGAGGCTGGGACAGATCCCCACAAGGACAGCAATGAGTGGAAGCTGGGACAGATCCCTACAAGGGTAGCAATGAGAAGAGAAAGAAGAGCTCCTAATGTGCCTACTATAATTGCCCTGAGCTTCTTGCAGTCTGCTCAGCCCTTAGTCCCAGGAGTGTCTTGAAGAGAGAACGTTTCCTGGGCAGGCTGTATTACTTAAATTACATAACTTTCGGTTTAAATAGTCCAGCTTTTGGAGTTAGAGAGGCTAACTAGGAAAATATACGTCTGTAACACTCAATTAAAACAGACTCAATTCTCCTTTTTTGTTTAGTTTAGTGATGGGGTTTTTGAGAGTAGATTTTCCTAGGTCTCTATTTCATTACAGATTTGTCTCCCTCCTGGTCAGTAGCGACCCTCTTGGGCCCCCAAATCTCCTGCGATTAGGTGGCCAAGTGAAGAGGACAGAGGGCAGGCAGGCTGTGATACAGAATGGCTATACCCTATCTCACCATGGGCAGCACTTGTGTACAGACAGGGCAGATCCCTCCAGAAGGCACCAGTGTGCATTTAAGGCTAAATCCTGTGTGCTGGAGGCTGCTTTGAAAGGGAAATTCCTTCCTGTCCTCTTGAGGTACCACAGAGGCACAAACATTCAGGGAAGTCAGGACTGACACAAATAACTGTGTGGGGGTTTTTAGGCTGTTCCACAGAAAAGATGGGTAAAAAGAGAAAGGCCTTTTCCCTCTTCTGAGATTTCAGAAAGACCTGGGGTGATCCAGGCTGGAAAATTTATTCCCTCCTTTGTTAAATAAATACAAGAGTTTCTCCTAAAACTTCCCCATCATTTCCTCCTCACTGCTGCCTCGTCTCAGGGTATTGTACAACTCTGGGGATGTGTCCTTGTGCTCTTTCCCAGGGATTCACCCAGCTTTCTTTGTCCTGCTCTGCATCGCCCTGGTTTCAGTGATGGTGCTCCTGGTGCTGTACACGACCTTTCGAAGTAACACGCAACAAAAAGATCTTGTGGAGGTATTTGGCTATTCTGACTTTGAGCTGGGATAGTAACTGGGTACCTTTCAACCATGAAAGGTGTTTAATATGAAAGGTTCTGTAATCCCCAGACAAACAGAGAGGGAGGGAGCATTTCCCTGGTATGTGTGTTCTGTTCCACTGAAAAACCTAAACAGTGTAGGCAAACACCTTGAGCAGCAGGCATGTGTCTGCCTTATTGCAGAGAACTCTGTTTCAAGTTTCCATGGGAAGTTTGTTAATATTCCCAAGCAGATGCTTGCACTGAAGTAGCCCTTCCAGAGGATCTGTCTCACAGTATTTGCATGAAAGAAAGCAGGGAGATAGTACAAGAGGGTACAGGATAATAAAATAGGAGGGTATGTTACCTCAAACAGCACTGAATTGTTACTTACCCCTAGTATGTGACCTTCATCTCCCCAGCTCCCTTCCATCTCTGATATACCTTTCACTTGCTACAAAACATATTTGTAACAAGCATGAGTTGCTAAATCAAAAGTAACTTTCATGGTACTTCGGAAAGTACCTGATACCCTTTATATTGTGCCCAAACATGAATAACATACCCATAGAGAGACTGCCTACGAGCAGCAGGTATGGTTCAGAAGTCTGTTTGAAACTGGAGACTGAGTGAAAATGGTTGAGGACCAAGTGCCATTTCTGGTCCAGTGGATTCTTGCTGGACTCACCAAGCCAGGAGTAACCAAATTAAAAATGATCTCTTTGATATTCCTTTTCCAGGTAGCTGACTTTGACTTTTCTCCACTGGCTGATGAACACCTGCCTAACCATTCAGAATCAGGCTGTGGCCCAGTGTGTTGCAGATCATGTTTTCTTCAGTCATCGAAAGAAGCTGCCAGGGAGAGTCATGAACTTCGACATTCTTTTTACAAGCCAGTCAAAATGTACACACTGTGAAGAACACAAGTGCACTTTGGTTCCACTAACTGTCTAACTTTCTCACTTAGGACAAGTTAAAAGCCCAGTGCTGCACAAATGGTTTGGTTTTGCCAATGCAATGAGGTTCACCACTTTAAGTCCGCACTTGATCATTTAATTCTCTGAGCTAAAAAAGAAAATTAGCTTTGTATTTTTAACTTATACGGGTGTGTACATTTACAGCTGTAAATGCAGCATTTTATTCTTATGAAAGATTGTTTTATGTGCAGGTTTGCTAAACTCACTACCTCTTGTAATTTCTCTGTTCCTTCTGCTGTCTGTTTCAAAGAAGAAAACGCTTAAGACAAACATACCTCTTTTTCCTATGTTACAACAATATTACTGGAAATGGAAGTCACACAAAATGCTGTTGAATGTGTATTTCTTCTATGAAGGAACTGATGTGTCCAGGTTGAGAATGGCCTAGGTGCTCCCAGCGAACCAGACTAATCATGCTGTCCTTTTCCCTTCTGTCTTAAAAGACCCCTTTTTAAGCTCATGGGCTTCTGTCAGACCATAGTGGCTGGTGTCCTGCTCACAGAGCTACCTGCTAGCAGTATTTTGGTGCTGTAGAAGGCTCCACATGTCCACCACTTTGTCAAGTAATACACCACTCTAATCCTTTTCAAGAATATTTCTTCTTCTTTTTTTTTTTTTATTTTTTTTATTTTTTCCCCAGGCTGTTTTCATTCTTTTTTCTCACATTACTCCCCAACTACTCATTAAAGTTCCTCTTTCAAAAAATGCAACAACCAGTAGCTGAAAGCTGCTTAGCAAAACATATCAATTTGAATTCACACTCAATGTTCACGGCTGTATAAACTATCATCTCCTCTCAGCTTCCTGCTCTGCCAGGTTTGCTCCCTGCTATGAGGCATTTCAGAGCACCCTAGAGGCTTTTAAACAAAAGTGCCTTTGTGGCCGTTTCTTTTTTAAAATGTGACACACTTTCCCCATCTCTAATTTAAAGCCTATGGGTATTGTGGGATTGGGGTTTTTCATTAATTTCTCGAATGCACTGAGTGGAGGGTGATTATCTGAATGAGAGGGGATTTACCATGATGTTTTTTGGGGTGCTCATCTCACACATTCAGCTTCCCTGTTTCCTCAGAGAAGCCCTGAGCTTCAGTTCCTCTGTGAATAAGAAGGGCTCTGTTAATTAACTTGATACATTTAAAATACAATAGGTTTATGTAAGATAACAAATAAACCCCAGTTTTAGTCAGAAAGTACCTTCCAAGGCACAACTTCTCTTGACTTTTCTTCTAGAGACAAACTATTTCTAAGCAAGCTTGTTGATTAGGGGTGGTGTCCTTTGTGTTCCTTCTCAGTGCTCTGGTATCAAACTCTTATCTTCAGTCATATTCAGTGACTGTTAAAAATGTGCCTCTCTCTAGCAAACAAGCTACTGTGCCTGAAAGCTTCACTTTTATTGTTGATTCCTGAGTTCCCAGCCCTCTGAGCCTCTGCCAAAGGTACCTGACTTGTTCTGGGATGTCAGTGTGGTGTGTAAATGGTTATGTGGTCCTTGGGCACTGAAAAGAAGAGATTTCTGATATGCAAAATGCAGCTCAGAGTGACAGAGCCCTAGACAGACTGCACAGTGGGGTTCTGCAGCCAGAAGTTTAGTTTGGGCTTCTTTTATAATGTTTGTGACAAACATATGGCCCTTGCTCTTGTAATACACTTAAAGACAACCCCTTGACAAGCTAATGAATATATAAAAAGCCCTTTCTTCTCCGTACTGCACTTCTAGCAAAGACAATATCTGTGAGAGAAGGCTCAGATATATGAAACAGGAGTCATTTGGGTTTGAGAGGATCATATCAAAGGAGTAGGACCTATGCTCTGCCCCCTTTTCCATGAATACCCAGGTGATTCAGAGGGTATGGTAGAAAACAATGGTGCTTTGGGGTTTTGCCTGTGTGCTCTCCTCAGTATGTCCGAGCTGAGATCCAACCCATCATCCCAAACCTGGTAAAGTGGGGATCAACCCCCAGTCAGAAGAAGTGGGACATGGACTCAGAGGTATGAGAGACAGGCCTAAGAAAATCCCCAATTTCCTACTAAGGAAAGCAGAGCAAATGTCCTTCAGAAGAATATTGGCTCTTACCCTCTTTCTAAAATGAACAAAGGGTGGCAAAGGAGCCAAATGATTCAGGAGGGTAGAAAAGATTAAGTGCTGCAAAGTGGAAAGTCAACACTATCAAAGAGTGGAAGACACTGCTCAAGAGCAGATGGAAAAGAATCGAGGTTAGAAAGAAAGACATCTCGGGCAAAAAATAAGCAGTGGAGAAAGTACACTTAAAAGGGCATGTCAAGAAACAAATTAACCAAGAAAATTTAAACAGCCTCAGCAAATTGAGGTATAAGTATGAGAAATATTCACACAAACATGTTCTTGAATCCAATATGAAACTGCTTCCTGCACAAAAGACTGATCTGTGGGTTCGATAAATGCATCTGAAATTGAAGACAAAAGGTAATTGAGCGATTCAGGACATAGCAAAGAGATTAGTGGGACATAACAAGCAGCAGGAGGAGGATTCATTTTGTTAACCTTAGAAATCAATGACCTGAAAAAAGGAATGTTCAGCAAAACGATTAAACTCACTGATTCAAAACAAGAGTCCAGTGACTGTAAAGCCAAAGAGTGATTAAATTCAGGTGATAAGCAAGAGTGTGAGCAGATAAAAAGTTTAGGCAATGAGAACTAGTTACAAGGAAATGCATTTGAGCACAAAAATGTTCTGGAAATGCATAGTAAAAAAACACACAATAAAGCAAAACGACTTCTGTTACTCCGTACTTTGTCACATAAACAATGGTGTTGGTTTGTGCAGTAGTTGTGAGGGCAAACTGGACCTTTATCTCAACAGCAGAGCATAAGGCTCAGTGGCTGAACAGGTCAAGGCTGAATTCTCTTTCATTTCTGGAGAGGAGATTACACAGCCCAGGCTGTGACAACAATTTGAAGTCACAAGACCTCTATTGCTTTTGCTGTGTGCTGCAGGAATGGAAATTCTTTCCGCAAAAGGAAGGTGAAGAACTTTGTATTTAAATGTTCAGATTTATTATTAGATAATCAGCCAACACTTCACCTTGATTTTGGAGAGCCAGTGCCAGTTTCCGTGGAAACTGGGATGCCACCCTGCAGCTGTCATAAAATTCTTCAAATCCTGCAGATCTCAGCTTTGACAGCACACCTCACACTACAAATGTGGATTTTTAAATTACAGCCACTAAAGTGGCGAATACAGAAGTTCCAGAAACTTCTTTCAGAGTTGGGTACACTCATTGCCAGGATGTGTAATTCCTACAGCAGTGTGCACAAAGAGAGCAGTCACAGCAGACCGGAGAACCACAAAAGGGCCTGGGTAGGAAGGGACCTTAAAGATTATCTTGTTCCACCCCTTGCCATGGGCAGGGACACCTTTCACCAGACCAGGTTGCTCAGAATCCCACTCAACCTGGCCTTGGACACTTCCAGGGATGAGGCATCTACCACGTCTCTGGGCAACCTGTGCCAGGGCCTCATCCCCCTCCCAGCGAAGAGTCTTTTCCTAATGCCTAACAAAACCCTACTCTCAGTTTGAAGCCATTCCCCAAATCCCCGTGTCCTTCCCCTATCCTGGTGTCCTTTCCCCCATCCTGATATCCTTCTCCCCATCCCAGTGTCCTTCTCCCCATCCTGATATTCTTCTCGCCACCCCAATGTCCTTCTCCCCATCTCAGTGTCCTTCTTCCCATCCCCATATCCTTCTCCCCATCCCAGGGTCCTCTCCCCACCCCGCTGTCCCTCTCCCCATCCCGGTGTCCCTCTCCCCATCTCAGTGTCCCTCTCCCCACCCCGCTGTCCCTCTCCCCATCCCGGTGTCCCTCTCCCCATCTCAGTGTCCCTCTCCCCATCCCGGTGTCCCTCTCCCCATCTCAGTGTCCCTCTCCCCACCCCGCTGTCCCTCTCCCCATCCCGGTGTCCCTCTCCCCATCTCAGTGTCCCTCTCCCCATCCCGGTGTCCCTCTCCCCATCTCAGTGTCCCTCTCCCCACCCCGCTGTCCCTCTCCCCATCCCGGTGTCCCTCTCCCCATCTCAGTGTCCCTCTCCCCATCCCGGTGTCCCTCTCCCCATCTCAGTGTCCCTCTCCCCACCCCGCTGTCCCTCTCCCCATCCCGGTGTCCCTCTCCCCATCTCAGTGTCCCTCTCCCCATCCCGGTGTCCCTCTCCCCATCTCAGTGTCCCTCTCCCCACCCCGCTGTCCCTCTCCCCATCCCGGTGTCCCTCTCCCCATCTCAGTGTCCCTCTCCCCATCCCGGTGTCCCTCTCCCCATCTCAGTGTCCCTCTCCCCACCCCGCTGTCCCTCTCCCCATCCCGGTGTCCCTCTCCCCATCTCAGTGTCCCTCTCCCCATCCCGGTGTCCCTCTCCCCATCTCAGTGTCCCTCTCCCCACCCCGGGGTCCCTCTCCCCACCCCGCTGTCCCTCTCCTCACCCCGCTGTCCCTCTCCGATGGCGGCGGGCCCGGGCCCGGCTGTGCCCGGCAGGTGGCGGTGGCGGCGCGGGGATGTCCCGCAGCCGTGGCCGGGTGAAGCGCGGCCGGAGCGGGTGACACAAACACGCGTGTTGTGCGCCATGGAAGCCCCGTGTCCCTGCCGGGGGATGGACGCGAGCCCCGTGGGAGGATGGTCGGGCTCACCGAACGTGTTCCGCTGCGGGAACGGCCCTGGCAGAGAACCTTGGGTGCTTTGCCCACCCGACACGACCCCGCCCGTCCCGCAGCCCCTTGAGCCGGCAGGACACACGCGGTGGGGTGGGAACCAGAAGGACACGGCCCTTGCTGCGGGCAGGAACAGCATCGCTGTGAATCGCAGCATCACTTACGGTGGAAATGACCTTTAGGATCACCAAGTCCAGCTGTTAACCCAGCACTGCCAATGCCACCGCTAAGCCGCGTCCCCGAGTGCCACAATTGCACATCATTTAAACCCCTCCAGGGCTGGAGGCTCCAGCACTGCCCTGGGCAGCTGTGCCAGTGCTTGAGAAACCTTTTGGTGAACGAATTTTTCCTAATAACCAATCTAAGCCTCATCTGATGCAACTTGAGGCCATTGTCCTATCGCTTGTTACTTAGAAGTAGTGATGTTAGTGAAGTTTCAATCTACAATGACTTATCTTAAATGAAGGAAAATTAAGAAAGCAGCCCACAGTATAAAACTCTGCTGAGTCTAAACATCTCTAGAAATCACCTGGAGGTGCCCATCACTGCAGTGGAAGGTCTCAGAAACAGGGAAACAGAAGAAGCAACAAACAGGCACGTTCTGGTCTAATAACTCTTTTAAGTTCAGGTCTTCCTGGTAATATAGGACTTTGTTATTTAAAGAATCTTTTCAGCCATAATTTAGATACAAAATGAGAACAGACTGCAGCAACAGAAGTTCTCTTATCTGATCAAAAGCATGTACTTAATAGCAAAAAAAATTAATATATGCCATAGGCTTTTCAATCTCCTGTCCTTAATCTATTCTTTCATTACATGCAAAGCTCTTACAATATTTTGAATAGAATCAAAAGGGAAAATAATCTAAAAATCCAAATGCACTTGCTAATTAAATAGCGATGCCCTTCCTTTCATTCAGGCAATCTCGATAAATTACAGTCTTCCCATACTAATTAGCTTCAAGTTTAATGGATTTCTCTCACCACCCCAAGTTATGTAACAAAACACAACATGCTCAACTTTACAAAAACAAGTCAATATTGAGACTGGATGCTTTGCTCCAGCGAAGCTCTCCCACCCACGAGTAAGTGCAAACAGAGGACCAGACCTGGAGGAGCAGCTCCTTGGAGTGGTGGGAAGGGTCCGATGGAAAGGTGAGCAGCCTCCCTTCAGGAGGAGAGCCCAGTGCTCAGGCCCACACCCAACACCTGCAGAGAGCACCTGCAGAACTGATGTCTGCTGCAAACAAGCCGTTTTCAGGCCACTACTGGATTTTTTCAACATGCAGTGAAATCGCTTGCAAAGAACCCAGAGGATCTTCGTGGGTCCCAGGGGGCAAAAGGACTGGTTTATGACAGGCAGTGTGGAGTGTTCCTCGCCACCCCAGGCAAGTGGCCCACGCAGGGACACTGCAGCCACAAAGGTGGAGAGAGCTGCATTTCTGACCTGAACCCCAACGACACAGACCAGCTCCTGGTGTTGCCTAAAATGTGGACAGAAACTTTCAAGGCAGTTTAATTGAGGAAAAGCAGAGAGGAGTTCTTTGCTGAAAAGCTGTTTAAGTTCCAAATGTATAGAGGTGATTCCTATTTTTATAACACTGCTTCATTATCAGAACTAAAGCTTACATCCAACCCAGAGACCATCCACCCTCGTACCCCCTTGGTGCCGCCCTAAGAACCTCCCTCAGCTCTGCCTCTTGGCACGCCTTCCTAGAACTGAGTCGGGGGGCTCAGGACCCCTTTACTTCTTCACCATCCTCTTCTTCATGTCACATTCCCCTGGTTGGAGGTTTTCCAAACTTCACAGGTCTTCTATCTTGTTTTGACTACAATGTGTATTATTATTCTAGTCTTGGTACATGAAGACATACAATGGTCTAGTTACTATCTTATCCTTAGCTCAGACCTTCAGAAACGCAGTACAGAGGTCGAAACTGCTAGTTGTTAATTCAAATATGAGAAGCTATACAGCTACATAAAATTTACAAATATACAGAAATATATACATATATACAAATATATGCAAACACAGAAAGTCTTAAGGCATCACTGGGAGAATCTGGATTTGCATGTTGAAGTGTTTTATTGTATTAATTAGGCCATTAAAGTAAGGTATTTCTGTTACTAAATAGTCTGCATACTGGGTAGTTGGTCCAGGTTATAAGACAGGAAATTTGAGTTCAAACATTTTGAGAAAACATGAGGGCAGTCAAACAAGGCAGTACCAGAAAATGAAGAGCAGCCCCTGAGCCTGGGAGAGGGGGGTGGGTCAGCACAGGCCCCCACCGAGCACCAGGGAACACGTGGATTTCTGTAACAGCTTGAGTTTTGAATCTGAAATTACTCCAGGTAGCTCTGCTTCTGGTATTTTGAGTTCTCTGAGTGATTTTTTTTTTCACCCTGTAACAGCAGTAGGATAGTAATGCTCTGCCCTGTCAAACAACTGCAAGATTCCACTTACAGATAAAATTATTCATCCTCGGTAAAATGAGTGTCTCATATCACAGGTCCAGCTCCACTGAAGGAATGAGGCATCCATTTCCCATGGATACCTCACCACTGGTAGGAGCTGCATTCTGAAGTGTCCTTAAGACCAATCCAGACACAGCCTGGATGGGGAAGGGGAAAATTTTCAGAGCAAGTGGATTTGCAAATAACCATTATTTTATTCAGGTGGTACTATCTTTTCTCAGTTTTTTTCTTTCCATCCCTTTGGTTTGGTAATAAGTTGTGGGGAAAACCTGCTTGCAGACAGGAAGACACCATATAATTAAAGGTAAAGTATTCTATTTAATTCTGTAGGAACGACATCCATTTTCCTAATACGGTGTGTGCAATGTGAAAAATCAGGTAAGCAGGGCATACATTTTTTATGAACAGGAGGACCCTGAACTATTACTAATGAAGTACAGAAAGAAAAGATAGGACTCTCAGTAGGGAAATATCATCCATTAAATGTCTCCCTGGGGATCAAATGACACTTACAATTGAGAGACACTAACTACCTCCTACATTTCAATTGGTTGCCAGCAGGATGCCTATTTGTAGAGATTTGTGCTGCCTGTACTCTGTTAGTGTAAGATGCCACATTAATATTTTCTGACCTTTGCAGTAGATATTACCCTTTTTTTTTTTTTTTTCACAGACCAGCAGCCTGATTTTAACTTTTAAAACCATTGATCCTGCTGAAGAATGAGCACAAGAGCAACCCCATGAGCATGCACGGGCCTGCTGAAGGCAGTGGACCTGCTGAACACGTGTTCTGAATGTTTTCTGGTCAGGGCTTTAGTCACCCTTTACAACAAGACTTCCATGGCTCTTTTTGTAAAAGCTCAGCTGCCTTTTACTAAATACCTACCACCAGAGATCAAAAGGCTTTTGAAATATGTCCCCTAAGAAAAGCAAAAAGTGCGAACTTAGAAATTCATTCATTCCAAAACTGATTAATCAAACGCAGCTCTTTGATCAGGAAAGGAAGTTGTCGGTTCCAAAACAATGAGTGCTTTCATAGGGAGCGATTACACCTCTCTGGGTGTATTGTCCTTGAGGCACAGAAAGGGCTCTCATGGATGTCACCATCAGGGCTGACCAGGACACCGAGGCACATCTACTTTTCAGTGTTGTACCACCCGAAAACTCAACAGCTCCATCCCACAGACCAACTGCTGTCCCCATTTGGCTTCCACAGCATGTTTGCAGCAGAGCTCCCTGTGGGTTTGTTCACGTGTATATATGTGTGTGTGTGTATACACACACATACAGGCATATACATGTATTTCTGCAGTATCTACTGCCATTCAAATGAGAAATGCTCAGTGATTCATTCCTGCAGTGGATTTTATGTGACTCCTATGAAAAAAAACCAAAAAAACCCAAAAAACCAAAACATGAACAGCAGAGATTCAACAGCAATGTCAAGGTCTGAGAGGAGACATTGCATATCCCACATCTGCAGATGTTTGCAGCCACTGACAGTCCTGTGATTTAAAGAGCTGTTCTCCCATGTCATTGCAGGACAGGCAAATGTCAAATAATCATGAACAGATCCTACTCTCAGAGCTCAGTTTGGATCAAAGGGACCCTGTTCAACACTTGCCATGCCCATTGCAGAGGTGGCTGCAGTTTGGTGACAGGCGAACTGAAACTGTCCTGCGGTGTCAAGAACTCGTCAGGGTGTGAGGCACAATGAGGACACAACAGCCCCGCTAAACCAGCAGGAGTTCAGCCCCTGCACACTGCTCATTTTGAGTTTCCACAAGATGATGAACTGCCAATGACTTTGAGAGGGTCACAGGGGCAATAGGAAAGCACCGGATATATGGTTGTTTTAACAACCAGCATTCTGCTGGTTTTCATACCACAGACTGAACATAGATGTGCAAATTATGTAAAAGCAAAATAATTCCTGGGGACTGACTGTCATGGAAGGTGAAACAACTCCAAAGCAAGCTTTTAAATTAAAAAAAAAATCTGCAACATCAGGACATTACAAAGGGACTTTCTGTCCAGAAAGAGACAGGAGGCATAGCATCCTTCAGGGAAATATCAAAGTGAAGCAAAAAGCATTGAAAGTGTAAGGTGATTCTATGACTTTGGAATTTTCTGGGCAACGTCTGCACTTCTGTTAAAAATACTCCTGAGAGTTCATGAGAAAGACAACGGTAATCAAGGCCTGTGTACAACGTAACAGGGAGTTTTCAGGAAAGGTGGGTGTCATTCATTGGCAGTGACACGGCAACCGAACCCCACTCTCAGAGTGACACAGTGAGAGGCGTGTGAGTTCACAGCTCCTTAGTTCCTCTGCACTGGTTTTTCAGGTGGATGCCCTTCCCTGAGAGGTGCCATCAGCCTCGAGGGGCTGCCCCCCTTCTCCTCCTCCTCCCCCAGCCTCACCAAAGGTGTCTGTGCCCAGGCAAACCCTCTGCCAGCAAGGAGGAAGGGGCAGCAGCCTCTGGCAGAGGAGCACTGAGGAACACCCGCAGCAATGGCATCTTCTGCCTGCTCAGCTGAACCTGCCAAGGGGCGTCTGTCCAGGGCCTCGCTGTGCTCGCTGAGGGAAGTCAGCAGCTTCACACAGAGGAATTTGGGGTGTTAGCTCAAGTGCTCTCAGTTCACACCCTGGTTTACTTGCTACTAATTGTTTACATGAGCTTTGAGCCAACTTATCTGTTTTCTTCCCTCTCTCCCTAGAACGGCAAATTTACTCTCAGTAATCCAGGCAATACAGTATCTCCTGGGTACGGTGAACATACAGATGTCCCCCTGGAAACCCTGGGCGTGTGGCCACTGTTCTGCTGTTTACTACAGTAACACATGGCAGCATTTGAGCCAGCAGAGAAACCTGAAACAAAAGAGCTGAGCAGCCCTGTTAGACTCAGTCAATAAAGGTACTGCAGGTATGGCATTTTACAGAACTGCATCTCCTCTGACATCCCAGACTCTTTGCAGGGGGCTTGAAGTACCAAATCCCATGCTAATGTATGTTGGCCTGACTCCACTGTGGTCAGCTCTGCTTTACACCACCCACGAGTCTAAGAAATATTCAATCTCAAAACATTAAATACTCAGAGGATCACGGAGTCACGGGATAATTCAGGCTGGAGGGCAGCCCAGAAGTCTCCGTGTGCAACCTGCTGCTCAAAGCAGTCCCCAGCCTGAGGTCAGACAAGGTGGCTCAGAGCTTTGTCCAGGTCCTAAAAGGCTCCAAGGATGGCAATTGGTGTTACCTGAAACCTTGACAAAAGCATGCTCCATCACCTCCTCCAGGTCACTGGTAAAGGTCACAAACAAGACAGGCCCCAGGACAGAGGCTGGAGCACTGCACTTGTTACATACCTATGAGTGTGCCTGGGATCAATGACCTCAATCATCCATGTCTTTTATCCATCGAGTAGTCTGTCCATCCAGAACATAATCTAGGAGATTGATGAAAGTCTTGCTGAAGTCAAGGGAGGTTCCTCACCTGCCCACACATCCTGTTGGTTTATCACTGAAGGCAAGCAGGTCAGGCAGGCAGGTGTACTCAGCCTGTACTGACGGCTCCTCATGACCTCCTCCTCCTCCTTGTGCCCACAAATGTGTCTCAAGAAACACAGTTACTTGCTGCACAGACTGTGGAACATCCAGATATCGTTGGCAATTCCCATTCAACACCAGCCACAAACACATTTACAAGTATCTACAGTCACAGCATTTCTCTTCCAAAGATGGCCATTGTGCAGCAGATGGTCTGTGGGTTGGCTGTGCCAGAGTGAGCCCTCTCCGAGCTGAGCAGGACCTACCAGCTAATACAGCTCAGTCACAAGATGAGCTGAAACACTTCCATCAGAAAATCAGACTTGGAAATAGTTCATGATTAGCACTAAAAACTTAGTAATTTTAGACAATGTGTGCATTTCAAAAACTGCTTCAAGAACAAACATAAGAAATCATTTTTTGGAACTCTCTCTACCCTAGGAATTGCTGTTTCTTACACAACATCCCAAATTTTGATGTATACTGTGGCTGGTTCATAGTGCTGTATAATTTTTAAAACAGATGGGGCTTGTTTGGTTCCAAAGCTCTTGAGTATGCCATTTTTAAATACAAATCTGGAAAATTTCCACCTAATTTATGCCACAAAGTTACCCTGATTTCACAGCAGCTGGATATGTTTCCCTAACTCATACAGTCTCTGAACACAGACTGTACCTGCATACATACATCGATCTTTAAGACAGATACAGACCCATGGAATGCAAATGTTTCCTCAGTGTACATGTGGGACAACATTCTACTTTCATGAGATTTTCCTTGGGGTTTTAAGGCAGGCATGGTATTAAGGATTCACATTCACTCCTTTCTCTATGCAGCACACGCCACACTTGTGAAACTGGTGTAGAATTTTTTGAGAATTTACTTTCTTGTTTCAAGCAAGACAATTTTTCACATTCCCTTAGAATATAACCAAGTGCCTTAGTACCATCTGTCTAATTACTCACATGGAGCCATAAAAACATTCTAAAATAATCTAATACACCTTTTATTTGCTGGTGAGTGCCACAATTTAACGTATTTCTAATTCAGATTTGACATGGCTACTAATCAGTGCTCAATATCAGAAGACAAATAAGTATTTTCTCTCTCCATTGATATACAGCACTGCAACATTTTAAAAAATGCAGCATATAAGTTACTAGACCAGCACTGAATCTTACAAGTCATGACATTTTGGAGCACGACGTTGCATTGTTCAGATGTGGGAGAGCCTGCAGAGCCACAACCTCAACATTTTAAATGTGATATATTTTGTAGCCTAGAAATGCTGGAGATGTATGTGGCTATATATTTTTTAAAATTGCTTCCTTTCCCTCAAAAGGGAAGAAAGATTGTTAAGTGGTTTTATTGTGGCACAGAGGGAATCACATCAGCTCTGAGAGGAAATAACATTGCAATCAAAATGCTTTCAAGAGTGTGTGAAGGATCCAGTCAGGTCCATTGAAATGATTCCTCAGCTTCCCTCCAGATCTGAGCAGGATGAGCTCTGGTGCCCTGGAGGAGTCAGAGACACCACGAGGGGAGGGAGGCAAACAAGGGTCCTCCCCTTCTAGCACCTTAAATTCAGTTTGCCTCTGAACCCACAAAACATTCTGAAAGCTAAAGCACCAATAGCTACAGTTGGCATTATCCTGCTCTCTCTAATATCTGAATGCAGCATTTAATGCCTGGTTCGCTGTCACGGCCTGAAAGACAAATGTCTCATGGACAACCTGACAAGAAAACAGGGGGAAAAAGCAGTGGCTTTATTTTAGTGGCTTGAGGGAAACATGCACATAGTAAAGCATTTCTATCTTTTTTTTGCAAAATTGTGCCAGTAGTGCCTGGTCATTTTTAGAAGGCCAGAGAGCAAGAAAGACCATGCAAGTTTTACTGAAAGCCAACAAAGCAGGAGGGGTCCTGCCAGGAACGACCCTACCTCTGCTTTTGAAAGTTCTCCTTCTACATTCCCACATATCAAAATGGCTTTTTATGAAGTAACTCAGGACTGCAGAATTTCACTTCTTTTGAATGCACCTTTGCAGCGCTTTGTCCTTTTGGGGACTTTTATAACAACTTTGTTATTAAAAATGCTTCTCAGAGTACCATGCTAGCTGTATGTTCTCAGGCATCAGGACGCACTGCAAATCTGCCAGGACCTCAGAGCAAACAGCACAGACACTCATAGAACACAGAGCTCTACAGACACACAGGAAACATATCTGTGCATCCAAACATATGATGAAGTGCATGTTCCACATGTCTGACTACTCCACAAGCACCGTAGATGAACTCTCATGGTCTCTGCTCTAACCTTCAAAAGAACACAGGGATTTTTTCAGCAATACCATAAATAACATGGACCTCCACATAACGATATGAATTTCCAGTTTTCTCTACACTCTGCTCAAAGTCTCCTCTAACAGCAGTCACCTCAGGTCCCTCTCCCTTGTTCCTGGCAAGCTCAGTCATGCTACTGCCTCAGAAACCTGTGGGAGGGATCCAGACACTGCAGATGGAAATGGAAGTTTAGTAAAGCACTTTCACTTCAAAACCTGCCTCACTGCACAGGAAACTCCTGCATAGACAATCCTTAGTCATCATTGTTTAAACCCAACTCATGGATTTTCATACACTTCCTCCTCATTCCTTCATATGTCCTTTCCCTCAAGGCCCCAAACAACATTCACAGATTTAACACATAGTCACACAGCTGCAGTCACATCATAAGTCACACAATTTCTAAAGACTCTAAATAATGCTTGAGACAACATTAGATTTTCAGAACTCACTCTGATGCCAAAGGACTCGAAGGACAGGAGACTGGTGGTCAGTAAGGTAAACCAGGGGTGGTAAAGAGGATAAAGCTCATATTTTGAACAGCAAGCTGCAGGGCTGGCACAGGAACAACAGCACCTTGGGAGGCACGTGTGTCCCTAACCCCTGGTTCCTTTATCTGTCACCTCATGTGACCCAGGAACTGCAACATGCTGCCTTCCCATGGGGAAGATACTACAACGAGCTAGATCAGCAGTATGTCAACTTTTGATTGGAAGCATCTCCTAATTATACCAGATTTGCACTAACATTGCTTAATGTCTCATTTGCAAAAATATATGTGCATTCTTAAAGACTGTCCTCAACAGGCTGCCATTTCTTATGCTGGGGATTGCAATCCAGAAATCCAGACTTTCTAGGCTGTGTGTGGCTTGTGCCCTCTCCTTCTCCCTCTCACAAAGAAGCTTCAGAGAAGTGTCTGAACTACGGGCTATTCTTCTGAACTGCACTCAGATGTCAGCCCCTAAGGAGTCCACCCATCATTTTTAGAACCTCGTTAACTACATTCAGCAGGGACACTCTGCCATGTGGAGCAATGCTCTCTGCATTCATTTCCTTTTCTGCAGGGCTTCACTATCGCACATTATTTAGGGATCAGATCTGAACACAAATAATTGTACAATAAAAAGCAGTGACTCAACAGGTTATTGCCACAATAACTCTACATCTCCACTGCGTGCAGAGTTAGCTCAGTTGCCTCCCCTGCTTCGGAAGCAGCTGTAGGAAGTCCCATTCCTGGTCACTGAGAGCCATTTGCCTCCCAGACCAAAGTGTACATCGCTCAGCCAGTGTTGCTGAGATCATAGGGCATACTCCAAGCTGAAGGAGGAGAGAGGAAACCTCTGCTTACAACATTAGCAAATCTTTCCTACACCTCTCTCTAACGTTGCTTCTCCCATTCTTCAGTTTGCAATTAGATGCAGAGCTTATACAGGGAAGGTAGAGCAGGTGGAAGCACTTCCATCCCCTCAGAGTCTTCACTGTTGTGTTTTCTCCTTTAATAGCCTCTTCCATTTGACATTGTATCCAGCAGCTAGAGGGGTAGGGCATAATTTCCTAGTCTTCCTTACTCATTTCTAGCGGATTCATGAAACTAAACAGGAAAAAGGGAAGAAAGAAACCATGGATTCCTTGATAAAAATAATCATATTACACCTACAAGTTTGTCACGATACAGGCGGGAGAACACAGACCCAGATCTCTGTGAAGAGATTGTGCTTCTAAAAGTTTGCAGAATTACAGAGCCCCCCAACCCACTCGGATTCATACCACAGGATGGAAAATCCCATATCTCTGCATTCCAGCTCCAGCCACAGTTACAGCAGACTGGAAAAAACTGCTGTGGGACCAGAAATAACCTCACAGCTTTTCAGTGGAGTGCAGGCACCTAACTCACCTTTTCTGTTAGAGTATCACAGTCTCTGCACTTTACATTTAAAAAAAAAATGAAAAAACCCCAAGCAAACAGCGAGCTAGGGAAGTGGTCAGCACGGAGGGCAAACCTACATGGTACAGCCATACAGGGTATATCCCTCTCTGCAAAGGTGGGGGGATATACCCTCTCTTTTCCTCTGGGAAAGGTATCTCCCTTTCCCAGACGCCTCAGAGGTCTCCCCAAATCCCGTGGAATGACACAGCCGAGAAAAGGAGCAGGACTGAGCACACCATGCGAACAGGCAGCCCAGGCACCTCTGGAGTCCCCCTGCTCAGAGCTGCTCCTCTTCATTTGACTTTTCAGTGCTTGTGGCTCCCCTTCCAGGAGCTCGTTCCAGCTCCTGCAGCAGCAGCCGCTCTCCCTGTCACATCTCAGCGCGCCAGAGGAGGCTGCCCTTTCATCTCCCTGTGTTTTTAAGTTAAGCTTTAGCACATCAGGGGGAACATCTTTGAAAGCCTCGCTGACTCCCACTGGTAACAGTGCCAAGTGAAAGAATCATTTCCCACAGACATTTTCTTTCCCAAGGGCCACGGGCAGGCTCAGCTCAGCCCTGTCCATAATGTCATCTAGAAACAAAACAAGCCCAAAGCCCGGCTTTACGTCTCTTCCAGCAACATTTTCCACCTCTGCCCAGAGCCAGAAGAGCCTTCCATCCATGCCAGCCCCAGCTGAAAGCCTGGCGGTGGCAGAGGGGCAGCAGCAGCGCTCCCAGGGCAGCTCTGACAGCTTTCTGAAGCCCATTTAGCCTCAGCTTGGACACTTGAACGAGAATTCTGTGCCAGAGCTGGGCAGGAGAGGTTTAAGGGTTGGTGGGGTAACAAATGGTGCCAGCGGTGGGCACCCCCCGGTGCCAGGGCAAGGCTGCCCCCCACCCACCCTCTCGAGACTTCTTGTTTTGAGGCAGCATTTGGGAAGAAATGTTCAGCTCCAGCGAGGAGCCTCGTCTCATTATCTCTGTGGCCTTTTTGATGAATTATAAAGAGCTCCTGCTGCTTGCTAAGCATGTTCCAGATTCCATGCCACAGGCAGGGGTTTTTTGGTTTTTTTTGTTGTTTTTTTTTTTTAATGAAAGAAATATTTTCCAGAGGTTTGCTCTAAATTATAGAATGAGCTTTGTGCACTGTGGACTGGGGGCTCTTGCCAGCATGGAAACTCTTGTGCAGCACTCGTGCCAAGCATGTATTCCAGGGTTTGTTTCAGGGAATGCCTGATCGCTCTCTCGGTCACATCCTCACAGCCTCATAGTCAAACTGCTTGGTTTTTTCACCATCTTTAATTTCTCCTCAAAACATCCCTCTGAGACAAGACATTTTATGATTCCCTTTTTTTCCGAAGAGAAACTTTAAGAATTGTATGGATCACAAAGAGATTTAGGTACTAAAGCAGAAAGGGGAAGCCTAAATCCCACTGAAGTGAACCAGAGATAAGGACTCAATAGGACTGAAATGCTTTAATGCTTCACTGAATTTCTGCTGAAGTGATTTGCCCAAGGTCATGCAGGACTTCTGGAAAAACAGTTCCTAACTCCACAGCTTGCTCAGTAAGTACTCTCCCTTGGAAAGGTGGAAATTTAGGAATTTTACAAGGTCGTTTGGGAAAACAAGACCCACCTGCTGTGCCAGGTACTCCCTGTGGGCTGCAGGTATCTTTGCCTGAACATAAGGGATCAATGCAACTATTCCACTTCCCAGCCTGTTTGGAAATGGCCTGGAAATCCCAGCAGAGGAGTGCATTGTATGTGGCCAACATCACCCAGAGCAGAGCAGAGACTTGAGCCAAAACCCCATGAGTTCCACCCAGCTCCTCCACCACAAGGGCAGTTCTCCTCATGCCATCCCTCTGCCCTCTGGGGGGTCAGGATGAATGAACGGTGCTTTTTCAAACACCACAGAGAGCGTTTGATGTGGTGGGGCCTGAATTGACTCCTTCAGTGTCCCTGTACCTCCTTCCATCCTCATAGAAAACCAGAAATCTTCAGATTTTTTGTTTTAAATTCAGATCTAGTTACTGCTGAGCACTAGAAGCAGCATGTACACACAGGAAGCTTTATGCCTCCCTGACTGGTGTCAGGCAGAAAGTAAATTATTTATGAAAGCACTCCATGCAATATTTTACTTTGGATTTAAAGGGGCAGGAGTGATGGGAAGGATAGCTAAAAAAAAATTACATTCAAACTCGAGCCTTTTAGTTTTGCTCAGGAACCACTCCCTGCAAAGAGTGGTTGCAAAGAAGCATAAATATGATCTCATCTCTATTTGCATGAATAATCTCATTCACTTAGTTGCTCCTAATTGCCACAGATTGTCAAAAAACACCTCTGGTGCAGGTGCTTTGGGGCTGAGTGGGTGTTAACAAATGCAAACCCTTTTCCTCCCACTGTCTGATCCACTTGTAGCTTTTCATTTTCCATGTACAAAGTTCCTCAATCCACTGCTTAAATTAGCAGTAGCCAGACAGTGACAACAGCCACTGCTTCACAAAGCAAAATTACCTGAAATGCTGTGCTTCTGCTGAAGGATAGGATGACAAATAATGGAGTGAAGCTGACAGCAATATCCAGAAGTTTGCCAGGTGTCACTTAAAATCAAATATTTCTAAGTGATTGTGGCTTAGAACAAAGCCCATCAACTTAACCATCACTAAAGGTTTAACTTCTAAAAGCAAACTAAAGGCAGGGTTCTGAAAAGGACAGAACATAATTGGTTGCTTGAGATGAAGACTGTCTGGTACTTGCATATATAGTAAGTCTGGCTGGAATTTCACAGGGGAGTTAAATGACAAAACAACTCAATAACTTTTTATCCTGTCAGGGTCAGGCCACTGAAGCCAAGGCTTGAGCTTCTCATGACACGTGATATGAATCTGTGCATCAGTTTGCCTGAACACTCCAGGGAACACACAGGAGAACACTCCAGAGAGCAGACTCCAGTTTGCCTCTTTCCCCACTGACATGATAAATCTCCATCTCAAGCCTGGGGTCAGGTCCTTAAACCACGTCTTCTGCAGGGTTTTGCCCAACTCCATGGCTGAGGAGTAGGACTGAGCTCACACTGACTACAGTTGCAGCTGTCCTCAGTCCTCATGAGACTATTGTGTCTCCAATAACATCTTCCTGACTTTGTCCTAATCCAAAAATACCAGTAAAATGTAAGGAAAGGAAAGAAGCTGAGCTGTCTGTCCTTACACACCCTGCTACACATGGCAGGTTTTACACTCAGACAGCAGCAGTGCAGGTGATGCACAGCCTGGAGACACCCTGGAAGGGTTTCATCTGCTCCCAAACTCTGGACAAATCCCAGACTGGTAACACCTGGGCCAAGGCTCCTGGGTTGGCATCTCCTGCAATGTTTGGACTGGCCCCACCTCTCAGTTTTAAAACCCAGAGTCTGTCACATTCCACCTTGTTCAGACGCATGAGTTTGTTTGGAGGCTTTCCTGCAACACAATTAGTATATAATTATTCAAGTGTCCTGGGGAAAAACTAAGACTGGCACCTTCCTTTGGTCATGAGCACCAGCATCAGCAATCTCTGAGCTAAAAAGAGCTCCTGCCCTTGACTTGGGTTTGACTTCCCTGAGAACGGGCAGTGCAAACCACCGTGCAGAGCTTCCGATGTACCCAGTGCAGTGGGGACATTTTTTCATTACAAACCTTCTCCGTTCTCATATGGAAAAACAGCTCTCTGTTTCTCAAGCTACTTTGATAACTGAGCGGGTGCTAAATTTGTCCTGAGTCTGGAGGGTGTACACACATGCAGAGTCTTCCTCACAGCAGACAAATGAACTCAGGGCTTGTCAAGGTTCCTCGCAACCCTGCGATAGGAGGAGTTGCCAGGGCTGGGGTATCTATCCATGATGGACCATGACAAAAAAAAGCTTTATTTCCTCCCCATTTACTTCTTTGTGTCCACCTCCACTGTCAACCACTAGTGACTTTCCAATGTGCTCATCATTTACACTCCAGAAGTGAACAAGAAAACCCTTTCTTGTCCCTTAAGAAAGGCTGCAATAAACTTTTATTAACTTTGGTTTTGAATTTCCCCACTTCTGTCCTTTAGCATCCACTTTGATAACTGAATGGTGACTTCTACACTCAAAAGGCCCAGAACTTACTTTCTTACTGTGTCTTGTGCAGTCAGGCAGACATTTACATTTTTGATAATTTAGGGCAATTTATTCCATCAAGGAGCACGTGAACGGGTGTCAAATCAACCCCTGGGTGGGCAGGCAGAGCATTCAGCTCTTCCTTGTCCACAGCTTACCCAGCAACCATACAGCACTTTTGGCCCTGCTGGGAGACAGATGAAAATTCTACTGTAAAGGCAATTTATTTTGTAACTCGATTGCAGCTATAACTGTAGAACTGTGATATAAATCCAATTTGAAATAGTACTTTAATTTTAAAAATCACTAGCATTTAAAATAAAATTCCTCCAGTTGGTACATATAGATATTTCTTCCTCATCTCTTAATTTATTTCAGCAGAGTGGTGTTTATTTCTGCTGCTGAGCTGAGATCCTGAATACAAAGATTCTGACATGCTTGCTCCTTCCCTTATTTTAAGCTGCATGAGGAACACGCCACCATCTTGGCAACAAGGCCACAAGATTTCATGTCAGCATAAAAACAAAAAAAGGAAAAGCAGACATAAACTTTTCTGTACCATTGCAGCAGCTGTTACCATAGTAATAGTTCCTTTCTCAAAGCCACCAAACATCATTTCAAGGATTTCTCCAAATGCCCACGGAAGAAGTAGCAGCCATCAATAACCTCTTTCAATAAAGCTTCCTAAAATTGTCACAGACCTCTCTCTTCTGTTATTTGTTGAAAACAGAAACAAAACAATGAAGGCTAGGAATAACATCACTGTTGAAATGGATAGATGGGAGGAGAGGCAGACACGAAAAACAAAAGTGCTGCATCTTTGTGTACCCAAGGTCTAAGTTTCCCAAGTAGTCATTGACGCTGACTATCAACTGGAGATAGGTCAGTGCCGACACAACCAGGATCCTAAACAGGAAGAGCCTTATAGACCAAAGCCAGCTCTTTTAATTGTCTGGAGGGCATCGCTCACAGAGCAGTATTTTGTAAAACCAAGCAATGCTATAATGACATTTTTCACTGCTGGAAGTTTCTGGGCAGGTTTTAGGTCACGTTGCAAAGCAGAGCGCAGGGCAGAGGAGATCTCTGCTCACCTTGTTTTCTAGTGCCGTGGAGGTGCAGGTGTAATTGCAAACAGAATCATAGTGCTGGTGGCAGAAGGACTGAGTTCCAGGTGTGCCTTTCACCTGCAGCCACAGAAAACTGAACCCGATGGGTTTTTTTCCTAAATTCATTGGGATTGCAGGGTTAGAGAAACAGTGCAGCGGGCAGTCAGAGGATCTGCAGTGCCTAACAGTACCTGGGGAATACACAGGAAAAATTCCTTCCCAACTGGGAAGTGGTGATTGCTTTATCTTTGCACATCTGCAGGAATGACCACCATTTCACAGTCTGTCTTTCCAGCCCACCAAGAAGCATCGCTGAAGTCCCAGCGTCTCAGTCGGGGCTCCTCAAACCCCTGTGACTCAGTTTCTGTAGGTGCCTCCCGCAACACAGAATTACAAACAGGAGTTCCACTTCCTCAGTTTAAAAAAAAAATCCATAAAGGTACGCTCAAATACTGTTTGTAATGTTGAGAAAGGTTATTTTCCCATAAAAGTTTCCTTCATGCAAGTTCCAGGGCAGAGATAAAGTAGGGTTAAGTACACTCCTAATACATTCCTCAAATACACCCTCCTTTTTCTCTCGTGTTCAAGCACCAGCAGCACAACAGATCGTGGACTACAACTGCAGCACACAGCAACTAGCAAGGTACAAATAATAAATAGAAATATTCAGCCAAGCTCTGACCTTACAGGAACTTAAACATGCTTAAGGAAAAACACTGCTGAATCCAAGCCATGCTAATAACCAACACCCTTCTGGCCTCTTGTCAGAAAGCAGGTTTTTTTAGGCACTCCTGCTATCTCTGGAGTTTGTATCCCGGAACTGGCAGCATTAGTCACTTCACTACATCATTAGAGGCACAGCTCACAGCGAGCAACGATCGTCAGCTGCCTGTCCCAGCCTCCTGCCTCGTCACCTGGGACTCGCCCCTGTGCCATGTGGGACCGCGGCGACTCACGGCCACCGAGCCCGGCACACGGAGCAGGCTGAGCCNAGGCCAAGCCTGGGCACACGGAGCAGGCCAAGCCTGGGCACACGGAGCAGGCCAAGCCTGGGCACACGGAGCAGGCCAAGCCTGGGCACACGGAGCAGGCCAAGCCTGGGCACACGGAGCAGGCCAAGCCTGGGCACACGGAGCAGGCCAAGCCTGGGCACACGGAGCAGGCCAAGCCTGGGCACACGGAGCAGGCCAAGCCTGGGCACACGGAGCAGGCCAAGCCTGGGCACACGGAGCAGGCCAAGCCTGGGCACACGGAGCAGGCCAAGCCTGGGCACACGGAGCAGGCCAAGCCTGGGCACACGGAGCAGGCCAAGCCTGGGCACACGGAGCAGGCCAAGCCTGGGCACACAGAGCAGGCCAAGCCTGGGCACACAGAGCAGGCCAAGCCTGGGCACACAGAGCAGGCCGGGAGCAGGTCGAGCCCGGCACACGGAGCAGGCCAAGCCCAGGCACACGGAGCAGGCCAGGAGCAGGCCGAGCCTGGGCACAGGGAGCAGGTCGGCAGCGCGAGCAAATGGCCAATCCCACCATCTGTGCCCAGAGTTACCTGCTGGGAATGAGCAATCCCAGGAACCGAGCGTGCAGTGACACCTCCTGTTGCATGTCAGCCTCTGCCAAAAGCCTATAATTAAACTGATACAATGAGAACGAGCAGGAGATTTAAAAGGCAGGCTCAGGAAGTGCAGAAGACATAGGGACGTGCTTAATTATATGAATTTTCCCGCTGGGTACTACAAAGCAGCTTCCAATGGCTCTGACTGAAATAGCAGAGCTGAGGAGGCTTCCAAATCTGCGCCGTGGGGGCTCGTCCTGGCCACAGCCCAGCAACGCAGGACAGGACCAGGCTCTGCTGCCTCCCTGCCCTCTGCCTCGCCCTGCACAGGCAGGGAAAACAGACAGTAAACCCCGAGTGTGGGCATCATTTTCTGTAGGATCAGGGGCTTACTGTTTTCTGCATCTTCACATGGTCGAAAACTGAGCATTAAATGGGGTCATGAAAACAGTCAATGAAACAAACAAAGACAATTCTGTTTGAGTTAGAATAAGTATTTGTGCACTTGGTAGTAAAATATGCTTTCTGGCATCTGAGCAGGTTTTATAATTTTGCCAAAGTGCACTGACCTAACTTTCTCAAACGAAGCCTGATTTCAAAGCAGGAAACAAAAATGTTTCATATAAAACAAAACTACTCAGTTCTCATGTAGCAGCAGCAGGCAGAAGGGTGAATTTGCTTCAAACAAGTCTACAGCCAACCCAAAAATTCATTTTTCTGTCAAATAAATTTTAAGAAAAAGTAATTATTGCCCATATAATTAAACTCTGGCAAGTGTCTCTAAAACTACAAGCACAGAAAGCAACAGCCAGGCTGTGCCACTGCAGGCTGGAACAGATTCCTGATCTCTGCAGAAAGATGCAGACAGGAAACCTGAAATCCATTTCAACCAGTGGGTCACACACACACATCCAGCACTAAAGTAACTGCTGATTAATGGTTCACAAGCACTTCAGTGTTCATAGAACATTAGTACTGTGAGATATCACTGATTTTGTGTTACTTTCAAGATATCACATTAGATAGCAAGAAAAAAATATTTGTAAACTTCAAGGCAGCTTGAATGCAACAATATTCTGTCAAAAGATCTTTTTCCACGTCAATCATACAGCTTCAGGATAAGGACTAAGAAAGTGGTTTAGATACTCATTAATTAGTGCTTAGCTTTATTTGAAAAATGCATCCTTCACAATGTGTCATGTTAATATGCCATAGCATTTTGAACATTATTAGTTTTATGCTTATTAGGCATATCCTGCTAGAAAAAAGCATTTTAAATTAGATTAAATCTTATACATGTTTAATGCGGTGTTCTCACAATTTAAAATGCTACTATATTAAAGTAGCAGAGAGAAAAATTGACTCACAGAGTAAGAATGTGAAAAGAATAGATCATGAGTGAAATGAATAATAGATTAACTGAATAATCATATTACTACCTGTATGAAGAGAATAAATCACAGCAACCTAATGCTGTCACAGCAGAAAAAGAGAGAGCAGCCTTTCCAGTATTTAACTATGTTCATTATCTAATAAGGAAAGTAAGAGGCAAGTGCAATCCGAGTTAATGAGAGGCCATTTCATTGCAGCTAATGATAGGCATCAGTCCCAGACTGGAGATCTTCTCCAATCCGTGGGAAGTCATTCCACCTCCTTCATCCTCAAGCAGCCCCAGTGCCCCTCAGCAAGACTGAGAGAACAAACTCAAGCACTTTACTGCATCACCGACAGACATTCGCTCTCAGGACCATCACCCCGACAGGGCATCCACCAACTTGACAGCCCCGAGGTGTTCATGGAAAGACATCCTTTGTCTTTCATTAATGAAGACAGATCATTAAGAAGCCAAACCAACAGCTGGACTTGAAGATCTTAGAGATCTTTTCCAAACTTAGTGATTCAGTGACAGCAGTGGCAGATTCTCAAATATTTAAAAGGGATTTGATTAAAACTCTAAGTCTCCATATACATCTTCACAATACAATTTTAAATCACCTTCTTAAATATCTTTTATGTATACATTTGATTTATTCACTTATATAATTGCAATGAGTGCATATCTGAAGCCATGCCTGCAGCACTAGGTTAGAGATTACTGTGATCATTAGATGAGGAGAGACATCATTCAGGTCACAAGAAAGCAGGGCTCTTACTTCAGCCTGTTATCCAAACCCAATGCACCAGGGAGTTCATTTTCCTTACCGTGCAGAATACACAACTTTAGGGAACTCAGCTGAGTCCCCAGCAAAGCAAACTTCGGTGCCCCTGGGGCAATGATGGACTAGCAGAGGATGCTGAAGGTGCAGGATAGGAAAACTGGAATTACAATATCTGAAATCAGAAACTTCTTCCACATGGAAGTTTCACTGTAACAACACAGCTCTGTGGACCAGTTGCAACCTGCTCATGATGATCTCCATCCATATATCCATCCATCCTTCCTTCCTTCCCCACCTTCCTTAATACCCCCTGCGCTGCCACGTCATCCCTTCTTCCTCAAAGCGTAGAGAACAGTCAGGGTCCCTTGGAAAATGGGATTTAAATACTAGGTGCTATGAAAGCCATGAAGAGCTGAAGAACACGTGCAGAGCCCTGCTGACTCTCACAGCTCTCACCACTCTGGCATTGCCAGCTATTCAAAGACAGAGCTGATTAAAATGGCAACTGGCACACACAAGACAGAAGCTGCCACCCAACAGGCTGTCTGTTAATGAGAAAGTAACATTTGTTAGAAGTTTCTAAGCTTGACCTTGTCAACTCCAGACTGAAGGAAGAGGATGCAAAACAGGAATAGCTGCTGGCATTAGGAGCTGATTGTCAGCTGAATTCAGCATCAGAAGGGCTCGCAGTCAATCTGCTCTGTGCTCGCTGAGCTCTGGGTAGGACGTGTTTAGATATCCAGGGACACGCGTTTTGAGGGAGGGAAAAAAGCAGGGAGAGATATTGCATAAATGTCAAATGGGAGACAATATCAGCACAGACAAGTAGGGCCAGACTCTGCCTTTCCAGCTACAGCTGGTATGAAAATGGGAGAAGAGAAGCTCAGTGGCAGCAGATCTTAATAGAGGACACTCATCAAGTCTGGGGCTCTGAGAACTTTTCTGTGCAAGTAAGAGCTCTCCTGGGCATTGAAATCCACATTGTGAATACTCTGTAAGCCAGAGCTGGCTGTTGTCAGCCTCTCAGATAGAGACTGTTTGTGCTTCAGGATCTCCTCTGGGCAGGTTTATAGCTCGTGCAACACGATGACTTCACTCGCATCTTAGAAGCTACCAGGTGTCCTCTCACGTGAAAGATCATAATGCCCTTTCAAATCCCAGAGAGGTTGCTCAAGGAAGATACTTCTGGTGGGGGGCTGCTGCTGGAAATTATGATTGTGGTGCTCAATATGACCACGCTCAGCCAACCTTCAGGGTGCATGGCTAGTGCAGGATGGAGGAAATCAGGTGGTTCCTGTGTAGATCAGTTGGACTTGAAAAACCTCCCCAGTCAGTCCTGGAGTCCAGGATCACTCACTGGATCTCTGCAGGAGGCCTGACATCTGTTACGTAGAGAGACGTTTCCATCAATGAAGTGCCAGTGATTCAGCTCTGACAAGGCAAAGTGAGTCAGGAAGGCTGTGGTTAGGAATGAAAACTCAACCTGCCGTGTTCCTGCAAACCAGGGAAGTTTATCTTTGCAGCTTGCAGCATAGCTCACTGGACACCCATGCAATAAGAACAGGACCATTGTGGCAGCTTGAGCTGCCAGATATTGCCCAAAATTACTGCCACAGCAGGAGCAAATTATTTCATAGCAGTTGGTGCAGCAGTAGCTTTGGATGCAGATCTATGAGCAAACGCTGGGTTTGTGCCAGCTCTCAGCATCTCACAGCAACAGGGCTCGTAACTCAGCACCTCAAACAAGAAGTTTTATCCCTCTGATAGTCTCTTCCACATATAAAACCACCATTGCAGAAGTATATTCCTACTGTCAGGAAACCTTGTTTAGTGCAGTCTCATAAAAAGGATTATAACCAAATCCTATTTCCCAACAGTGTACTGCTGGAATGTAAGGAGGCGAGCAAGGTTTGGGGAAGGAGGAACATCCTTTGTTATGCCAATCAACCTATGTAGAAAAAACCCACAGTTACTGCCTGAAAAACATGGGTACTGATTCAGGGTTGAAATAGAAGAACAAACTGACAACAAATTGCTTGGAGTTCAACTTCATTGCATTAACTGAGGAAAGGATAGAACAGAAAACAGACTGTCCAGAGACTCTGGAACACAAAAATATAGCACATGATTTTTCAAGTGCTATTCAAACATATAGGTAAGACTGTTTCTGATCCAGATAAATGCAGTTTAGTATCATACCGTGTAAGACATGCAAAAAAGAAAAATTAAAAAAAGAGGACTGACAGAAAGGAGAACAGTAAATGTAATACTCAATTCTCTAACTGAAGCTTCAAAAGAACTGTGGCCCAAATAACCCAAGAACAAAAAATGCCCAAAAACTGTCTGAAAAAGTAGACAGAATGAGAATGGGGAGTTCTTGGGGGAAAGAATCATGACATGTACAAGAGCCACAATACCACAATTAAAAAAAAAAAAACAAAAACAAAAAACCAAAAAGCAACAAAACCCAAACCAGTTTGTCTAAAAGCACATTCTCATTTGGTGATAAGTGAGAGAGGCAATTAGGAAGAAAAAACCAATATAAAATGACTGAGAAAGAGAAATCAATAGGAATTGCTGTAAACAAAATTAGAAAAGATGAAATATTTATTAGGAAAACTAAAAAGGACAGAAGAAAAAGTCACCTCAAGGCCTGGCTGAGGACAGAGTTTACACAGAGCCAAAGAACCTCAGCAGCACAGCAGCTGTACAGCTGGCAAAGTTTTCAGTAACAATGCAGAAGAGGTGAAATCGTTCAATACATATTCCTGTTCCATACGTCAAAAGGGCAATAGGAAAATTAAATATTTTCCAATTCCTAAATAACTAAAGAAAATGTTAAAAGTCTAGGAACAAACAATTTAAGCCAGTTAAGGAGAGTCTGCACAGAGGAGCTGAGCAGAGTTAGATGAGATATTCTTAATTTTTAATAAACCTTCATGTCTCAGGGAAATTCATTCATATTCACTGTAACCTAGAAAATGATCCCTAGGTGCATAAACAACAAATAGGGAGGTGAATATACTTCCATTTGCAACACTGGTGAGACTGATAATGAAATATTTTATAATACGCTGATATCCCAGTTTTAAAAGATAACATTGAAAATCAGGAAAGGTGCAAACCCATAGAATTTCTTAGAGGATCAGAGAGCATACCTGGTTTTGCAAGACTAAGAGCCCAAAACAGAGACCAAGAGCTCCTGTATGGAGCCCTTGGAGAAGGAGTGGAAAAGGCAGAAGGGGAATAGTCATTAATAAAAGGTTCCTTCATCTACATGAGATGAGACAAATTCAGAACTGTGTCCTACAAGACATGTAATATAGAGAATGATTAAATATTTGAGCAAACATTGGGAAAGTCTCAGGGTGACAGAATCTCCCCTCTTCTCTCCCTCCCTCCTGTGCTGAAGGCACCAGGCGTAGGTCAGAGCTCAGCACAAACCCTGCAGGGGCAGGAGGGACCTGCACAGCTAAAATGAAATGGGCTCCTGGTGGGCTGCCCTAAAGATTGCTTGTGTATGGCAAGCAGCCTTTGAGCAGCCCTTTTCTGATTCAACAGGGCCTCATTTTAAATCCAGATTTTTCCAAGGGCAGTACCAAAGTATGATGAAGTTCATCAATATCTCTTTTATTTGCAGTCAGGAAGGTGTGTCTAAATAAAACAGAGCCTGAAAACTCCCTCAGCACTTTGCCTTTTGGGTTTGTGTTTGCAGAGCAGGGAATCCTGGCCCCTTACAGTGGCATTGCCACCACAATTGCCCAAAACAAAAACTAAAGGCAGGAGAATTACTGATATTCTTCAGCCATGAATCCATTTCTGCATCTCTATCAAACTCAACCCAAGAAAGCATCTGGAGGCAGATGATTTGAATACAGGAAAATAAATCAGAATGGATCAAAGCCGCAGATTTTCTACCTGCTGAATAATAACTTTGCAGAGCAGGATACAAAGAACCTGCTAGCACAGCAGGGTGCTGCTCATTTATTCATCCCCTGGCTCAGGGGCCTCAGCCCTCGTGTAGGTCTGTGCCTCCTGAAGCACCTCTGTGCTTCTCCCCATCACCGGGTCACAACGTTGCTCTTTCTTACCGCTGTGTCACATCGACACCACCGCACTCAGCCTGGGGCTGCTTTCTGCAAGGCAGAGGCAATACAAACCCACCTGGGTGGGTTACACCACCTTAACAACGTGTGCAATCGGGGACAGGGAGGCAAAGGACCTAAAGGATTTGCCCTTGCTAGTGGGGAAACACGTAGGCTCCTGAGTTCATGAGTTAGTGCGTAAGCCCCCGATTGGGAGGGGCGGATGCGCAGCCCAGTGACGCGATCATCGAGCCCAGGTAGCACCACTGAGCATTGGGCTGCCTGTGATGAAACAAGAAAAAGCAAGCAAGGAGAAAGCATGCCCTTTGTGCATTGAAAATTGAATTTCTCATTTCATTATGTATAGCAAAACTTCCTCCGATCCCTGTCAAATCTGCAGGGCTTTTCTTTGCGCAGTTTTTTGGCAGGAGCTGGCAGGGTTGTGCCGTATTAACATTGATGCAATTACCCTTACATGGGCACCTCCCCAACACGCTCGGTCCAAGGATGAAAGACACGTCAGCTTTCAAATGTTCTACCTTGTAAAATTAAAGTTATTAGAAAATGTAATCACTCTCCATCTAGCCTGTGTCTACTGGATATATTTACGCTCCCAAGAGGGGTTAAAACAACACTTTTAGCAGCTGCCTCAAAACGCAAATCAAATCTTTGTGAGATGCTACATTGATTTGCATATTATTAAGCATGATCCTTCCCCTCCACTGCAGCTTTGCCTCCCAGTTTTGCTCCCGTGTGAAGGTTGCCACTGGCTGCACGTGTGACACTGTCCCCCGTGGCTGCTGTGCCGGCAGCGGAGACGGCAGGGCCACCATAATGAGTCCCAGGGAGACGCGGCCGAGCTGCCGGCGCAGCTTTGGCAGAGAGGGAAGGCAGAAAAAAATGCCCCTGGCAACTTTTGGATCTGTCGAATTCACTCGGCTGGAGAGCGTTGGCACAGCGTTAACACTGAGCTGGGCAATGGCTGGCCCCGGCGTGTTGGGTTTTTATTTAATCAGTTCTGCCGCATGCAGGGTCCGGGGAGGCAACGCAGAGGGCCAGGCTTGGGGCGCTCACCAAGTAGGGCAGTGGGCACTTTGTCTGCCTCCTCCGCCTCCCTCCCACCCTTTCGCTGTGAAATTCTGCAGTGTTTATGCAGGAGGCTCAGATGCCTCTAAATAACACCCGGCAGAACCCTTGGATGTCAGAGCAGCTCAGAGGTGGGCGTCGGACAGAGCACTCGCCCTCCGGACCGCAGGCTCTGGCAGGGGCAGGTGACAGCAAAGGGTTCCAGCTACAAGCCAGGAGCAGTTTTTGGCCCTGCCAGGGAACTGGGAGCACTGAAGGGACAACACGAAGGGCTGACGGGCTGCACACACAGCCAGTGATGCACCAGGGAGGGATGGAATGAGGGTGCCCGGGCGCTGCTTGCAGAGCTCTGCAGAGCAATCTCACATAACGTGGGGATGCCACAGCCCAGGCACGAGGTCACACCCTGGAACGAGTGAAACCCCCGTGTTAAGTGGGAACACGAGGAGCTGTTGTGCATATCAACAGCTGGATTCTAGTCTCATTTGGGAAGGAAATCCAAAATAATTCCCTGGCAGACAGCCCACTGTGCTACTCCAGCCCAGAGAGGGTTTCCATGACCATAGTTAGTTTTCCTGCTGCCATCAGAGCAGAGGTGTCGTCTGTGATGGAGGTCCCAATTTGCTGGCACAAAAGGTCACCAGCAATGGGACACTCGCCCTCCTGAGCACAAATCTGGCCCCACACTCTGGGCTACCCACCAACAGGCCCCCCCCTTCACACCCTGACACCCTTCCACAGGAGAGGGAGCCCTGTGCTCAACTGAAATGTCTGTTGACTGTGTTTACGTACCTTACAAAGCTGTTGTAAAGCTTAATTAACATTTATACTGCAAAATGCTCCAGGACTGCCAGCTGCCAGGCACCGCAGAAAGTGCCGTGTCCCTGTCACAGACAGGATGGCTCCACTTTGGCAAGTGGTGCTGTTGCAGCTGAGCACTGATGAGCTGCAAGCACCACGAATGATAAACACAGTTTATGTCACCTATTACAGCACTATACACTCAATTTTTCCTCGCTGCTTGCAGGCTCCTGCCCCATCCTTTGTACATCTGCAAGTAATTTTATGATAAGGCTCCCTAAAAATGGTTTTTAGCCCCTGCACTCCCTGGCATGAAGCCTCGAGCCTGGTGACTGGTGTAGAGCTGAGCCTTCTGCTGTAACTCCTGAGACTGTAACAGCAACAGAAGCTGCTTCCCAGAGACTGGATAGTCACCAAGTTGATTCAGAGTTTGAAAATGGTCTAGTTCACCCCCTCCAATGCTGCCAAGGGTGGTGTCTGACACTGAAAAACAGCTCTAGATGACATTCAAGTGCCCAGTATAAAGCTCCATGGCAATAATCCCCCAGAGCACAGAAATGGAGACTTCACATAGTTTTCTCTTTATTTTTCCATCAAACTAGCAAAGTGAAGCACTTTTCAGCAGGAGTCCCTTCTATGCCATCTCATAACATTTTACCTGATAAAAGCAAGTACTAGCAGAGGCCCAAACCTGGAATCTCTACAAAGGCTGACATGCTAACACTTCAAACAAAAAGCCAGCTTAAAACCACAGAGATGGGTTCTGGTGAATCATCCATCTGTACACAGCACTGACGTGGAAAGTCAAACTTTTTTCATGTTGGAGCTTTTTATCATCTTTTTTTCCTATCAGTCTTTTGAGGGAAAGAAATGAGGAGCTGAGAGAGAGAAGTGTGATTCATTTTTACTGGAGTGAAGCAATAAAGCTCTTGTAAAGTGTGGTCAGCCCTGTGCTCCGTTCAATAACAGCAATAACATCTAACCTGCTGCTACTGCTGCCGTGCCCTTCCCCTTCCCATGCTAAGCTGCTTATTTCTAATCACAGGTCCCTACCCCATTTATATGGCCCTGGAAATTGTATTATTTATTGTCTCTTTTTTTTTTAATTTATTTTTTGATCATTTGCTATGATGAATTGAAAAGCATCCAGTGAGTCAGTGATAGCTCATCATCTCTTCCATATGCACTAGGAAGCTGCCACTGGGAGATGTGCCCCTGCAGGAACAGCAGTCTGTCAGTTCTGCTCTGGAAAGCCTATTGCACGATTCTCTTTCTCCTATCAGCTTCTCATTTGCAGTACAGGGAAAGGCAGCGTTACTACAACGCAATCCCTTGGTAAGTCAGCAGTAAAGTTGCTCAGTGCTGCAGGTTCCATACAGAGGGGATAAATAACTGCGCCAGGCTCCGTCCTGCCTGCCCGAGACCTTGGCCTGGCCCAGCTGCCAAACAAAAGTCAAATAAACCGAGGGATCTCACTGGGGGCTTGTTGCAGAGAGCCCTTTCTGGCAGGGATCCCCAGGGCAATGGTTAAGCCTCTCCCCACCACAACCAGGCTCCCACAGACCACTGTCACCACGGCGTTCAGCCACGTCTCATCCCAAAAGAGCCGACAGGGACGAGATGTAGGCTCAGAGTCTTTAAGTCACTGCATCTGCTGCACTAACACGCCCCACAACTGGAAACCTGCCCTAGCAAACCCAGTTCAATCCAGATCCCCACCAGCAACCGGCTGGTCAACTTTGTTCCTCTTGCTGGAAGCCACAGACCCAACCAAGCCCAGTCTCAGCAGCATCTGGGAGAAACTCAGAACACTGAGAATCCACGGCTTGAAACCGGTTTAACCCTTTCCCTTTGTGTTCCTCTGCACTATTCGAGGCAGAGGCAGCACTGCAGTCTCCAGAGCAGTTTATCCAAGGGCCTGCAGTGTCTCCGAGGCTCCCACTGCTGTCCCAAAGTGCTGCCCCTCTGTAAGATCTCAGCCTTCCTCAGCCTCACACGGTCTGGCATCACACACTCTGGCAGCAAGGGTTGGGCAGAAATATCAATCCTGCATCCGAATCCCTTTGAGTGAGTGCCCAGAGCAAAGGGAGTGATTATGGAAAAGAAAACGGAGTTTCATGTTTAGAAAGCAGTTGTTTTTCAAGCCATGGGGCATCAAACAGCCATTCTCTATTTGTGGTTTCTAAGCCACTGCACTTTTGTGCCAATTCCTCATATGACTTTTACAGACTTCTCTATTTCATTTTTAAACTCTCTAGGGACAAATATTTATAGTATGGAAAAAACATATGGTGAAAATTTTCAATTACATCCTGTTTTATGAGTATTAAACAACAACAACAACACGATCTGATTTCTGGTAATAAATATTAACTTATTAAAGTCAATTGCCATGGCTTTTTATCAGTTTGTTTCTGTTGAACCAACTAGCTTAAGTTTGGGTATCCTGTTACCAGGTCCTTGCATTCCTCACTCTCCCAATTACAACCTGTTAAAAACAAAAAGGCTATATTTCATATTTTTCAGAAAAATTATGACAACAAAAGGTTAAAATAAAAAAATAAACAAAATAATTAAATTCTAGTTATGGCCAGTGAGAGTTACATTCTGACTCTTTGGACAACCATGAACTAATAATTATCTGAATATCTCCAGAGTTTTTCCTTTTGTGAAGAAGAGCTGAGCATGACTCAATTGCTTCTGAATCTGCTCGATGAGATTTTTCCCATCAGTGGGCAGTTTCTTCAGTACTAAAAGGCTCAAGAACCACTGGGATGAGAATGCTTGGTTTTAATTTCATCTCCTCTGAAAAGTTCCCGGGTTTCAAAACAGTAATTAAGGTGCTACATATATCTGAAAGCCAAAACAAATTAAATACTTCCTTTGACAGAACTAGAATAGAAGAGGCAGTTAAAATTCTACTGAAATACTGTATAAAACATCCAAGTGTTTCATAGATTTGCAATAAAATACTCACTGCAGAGTCGAAGCACTTTCATTCCTCTATAGTTTATATACAAACTAAAGCTGTTTATACATAAATAAACAGTTTTGTTCATCTCTAATGCTCTACAACATCCAGAATGCTCCTTGAGTGCATGTGTGACACACACTGATACCTGCAGCACCTCTTAGTAACTCGTTAACCCCCACACAACTTCTGTGAAGTGTTAATGAAAAACTGATGAAAGCATCTCCAGTAAACTCTTTGACTCCTTCCACGTTCGGTTCGATTTCACTGCTCTGGAATTAATTTGGTTCTTCAAGGTTTGAACTGTCAACAGGTGGTGGCCTAAGGAATGGACACCACAGTGTTTTCAATGGGAAGAAACGTCCCGTGTTTTCAGTCTTCTAAAGAGTGAGGAATTCCACACATCACACTCTGCATCACCCCTTTTCCTAATCACAAATAACTTGCATAAGAAACAGAGTGGCCATTAATACTTCATCCACTGCATATTGCTTTCTGGATTTTTCTCTCAACCTTTTAGCATCCAAAAATCCAGGTGAATGAATTCCTGCCTGTAAAGATTTATTCCTTCATTAAGAAATTAAAGCAATGTAATTAGAGAAGGTGAAAAAGCTTCTAAAAAATGGTTCATTGAAAAGCTACTCACCACCACCAGGAATCGTCTAATTAAAATATTATCATGCCCGGGACTAAGGAAGTCAGTTCATGGGGGCCTACAAAGGTACTTTCATCTTTAATAGCTGTTCCTGCTGAGAAGAAGGAAGAGGCTGCCACTGTCATCAGTGTGACGTGAGACACATTAATCTCTTTTGGAGAGCAGTGAGCATGGGGAAGTTCTGCTCTCACCTGCAAATTCCTACCCCTGGATCCCCAGCTGATGACTGCACTGTGCCCAGATCCTGTCAAGCTTCCTTCATCTGCTTAGCAACTAATTTCAGATATTACTTCTAAGTGACTCCTTTCTTAAGGGCCCTGCAAAGATCCAGTTACTCAGTAATGGGCAATCAAATCAACAGGCTGTTTCAGAAATATCTGCAAACCAAGCAAATTAACATAATGTGAAATCTCTTGGTCTCCTTGGTGGTATCAGGGGACACACACATCACACTCATGCTGTTGAGGGTGGGGTTGGGGTCTTTTATTTTAGAAATTTTTAGAATTTTCTGCCAGGTACTGTATTTGTCACATTTTCAAGCCCATCTGTTCTTCCCTCCCAAACCAGAGCAGGACTTTCAGCTAATCAGTCCATATTGCCACATTTAGCAAACTTCTTTTCCACCACCAAAACTACTTAGAATTCTTGATAGGCGTTTCAAAGAAAAGTGGGAAAAGAAAAGTACTGTCTGTATTACCCACAAGGAAAGTTAAATGGTTAAAAAAACCCTATTAAAAAACTGTGAGATTTTTCCATGCGGCCAATTGTTTGAGTCTCACCAAGGCTCTCTCTGCTCCGGCCGACCTCTACTTGAGCAACACTTACTTTGTTTTGGTTGTTTATTGAGTTTTTCTAGGCTTGGTCCCACCAATAAGCTGAACTGCTTGTGAATTACCAGGCATCTCAGCTCTGAACTCCTGCACCGATTTGTTCAAGATGGTAGGAAATTCAGGAGTAGAGCTGGGCAAACGCAGTGCAGGAGGGAGGACACACACAGACTACATACCTACACTTAAACTGCAAAGCACTTATTTTGCAAAGGATAAGTCGAAAAAGAAAGAGAACACCTTGCTTAAAGGAGAATGCTTCTGCAGCTGAATAACACACCTAAAATCCCTAAGACTTCATCTCGTCCTGGAGCTCAGGAAATGAGACCAGACTGAAAGGGGCTTGGGCTGGAACTCAGCAGGGACCTGCATGCACAGAGAGGTGTGTAAGGGAATAACGGGATCCACCAGCTGGGGCTTGGCCTTCCAGGGCAAACAGAGGCACTGCTGCGTGAAAAGCTTCCCTGCGCTGAGCCTCGAACACAGGAAGGATCACCAGTCCTTCATCAGCCAGAGATTCCAATTATCACCCGGCGCTGGGCAGGATGACAGCAAGAAATGACTGTCCCTCCACCCTGCAGTGAGAGCAAATCCTCCTCCTGGGCGCCGGCGGCTGCAGACCTGCTGGGCGAGCCGGAGGGGCCGCGTTACTCCGGCTGCAGCCAAGGAGTCACCATCTCAGCTGCCCCGTGAACCGCGGCCACTGCCACTGCCCCTACAGTAATTCAGGAATATGCAGCAGCCAAGTCCTTTTCCCTTTGACATGATGAGGCAACAGCAAAGGAGAACACGGGTTTGCTCCTATCACAAGAGTCTCCACAGGAAAATAGAGCAAAACTAGAGACGGCCACGGATAGGGTTGAAAATTTCAGGAAATTCCATTTCTATTACAATTCATTTACCACTAAACGAAAAAGAAGGGGAGAATAAGTTCCACTTTTGTTAAAATGGAAACTAAAGATATTCTAGTGTGACGTCTGCAAAGACACATAGAAAAGGAATGATCTTACAGTGAAGGCACCAGACTGCATCTACAGAAAACAGAATTCATTCCCTGCCCTGCAGAATATTGCATATATCATGGTGGGTCTGATGCAGGAACCTTTGAGAAGTGGAGCCTACATATCCAGCAGGAAAGAAGGTAACTTTGGGTTGCACCATTCCTCTTCTCCATGCACTGGTGCAAGTTCTTTCATTAGCAGGAAATGAAAGCATTAAAATCTTGAAAAAAATACAGTACAAATAAAATTACACCCTTTTCTATTTTTCCTGAGTAATTCTAAATAAATGATGAGATCATTCTCACTTGCTAATTGGTTTTTAAAAAAAAAAAAAAATCCAATTACAACCGACTCTCACTAGTTCACATAATGTTCAGGATAGCCATCGCAAATTACTTGCTAATTTGCAAAATTCAGCAAGGAAACTCGCAGGAAAAAAGCATCAGAAAATGCACTTCGTTTAGCTCATCAGCTGTACTTTATGGATTTCTCAATTATTTACGGTGTGATAATACTTTTTTGTTTGTTTGTTTGTATCATAGGAGCTATCACATTGCATTTTGCAAGAATAATTAAATCTTCATTTTGTAAGAAATTTCTCCTAGAAAGGCAGTGCTAATAGGTAAAATAAGAGGAATTCTGTATCTATCGTGGAGTTTACAGGTGAGTATCGTGTGGCCCATCTTCAAATGGGAAGTGGGAGAGCAAATTCAGACTCCAGCACAGCAGCCAAATTTCCAGAGGTCCTGGTGCTGAAGGAGGTCCTTGGCCTCCTCCAACAGCCTCGTCTTCCCTACTTGGACAAAGTGACTAAATGCCAGTAAAAACCGGAGGGTCAACAAAGAGTCATAATATGACGTTCAAAGACGTCTCTTATTTACATAGAGGATTTTTAGGAAATTTTTGTAAGTGGAACGTATGTCTGGATTCTCAGGATCCAAGACACAGCATGAAATCTGACTTCAACCTGGAAAATTTAACTACTGGGAAGAAAGAAATGCCTAAGAGAGAGCTGTTAACTTGTGAATCTGCTCTGGCTGAGAGGCTGGTGGGAATCTTTTTTCTCTTTTTTTTTTTTTTAAACTGTACTCTTCTTACACACAAAAAAAAGTCCCCAAACACTTCTTGGAAAAACCCAGTGGAGACTGAAGTTGTTCATGCTCAAGTTGTTTAGAAACTTCATTCATCCTGAGAACTAATTATACAAGTATAGTTGAGACCATCAAGGCAAATTAAATCTCTGAAGGGTCACGGGCATATTCCCTTTATAATACTCCCATAAAAACCTGCCAGAGCAAACCCAAGATAAAGAAACAGTCGTTTCATCTTCAGTTACAGAACTTAATATTTATTTCAGCTGCTCCGCCGTTCTCACACACATTTCATTGGAGACATTTCTTTTACAGCTAATTCCTTGCACCTCTAATCACTTGTTTACCCAGACAAGAATAAAACCAGCATTCTGAACTACCAAAAGAAACCACGTTGACTTTTTCTCTCTTTTTCCCTGGCAAAGTCTATTTCCAAATAACCCAGATCCTGCATTTTGATAGAAACCCAATATTGGCAGCTGACATTTTACCAAAAAGGCTTCTGAAGTTACTTTTTTATCCACCTGCTCTACTAACGTGGTGAGGATGATGGAGGTGGCACTTCTTGGCCACCACATCAGTGCAGTGATGGTGCACTGACACAGACAGAAAATGTGACCCCAGTCTGCTGCTTCACCAGGGTCAGGACATCAAAATGGAAATGGTGCAAAACAGCAGAGCTGTATTGCCTTCTTTTTGTTAAGCCTCATCTTTCATTAAGCAATGAGAGCTTGAGAAATGCCCACAGCAAATGTCTCACTAAGTGCATTAACCAGTGAGCAACAGTGTGATGGCTCAGTAGGAAAAGGCTTAACTAAAAGTTATGGCATAGCAGAATTGTCATTTGCTTCCCTGGAGTAAGAACAGTGAATTTCAGATCTATCGTACTGGAATAAAAATAATAGACCAGAGAGAAACACAGTTATAGCTGATTTACTGACAAAAATGGTGCTATAACAAAAAGACTAGCTTTATTTTCTTATTACTCCAATGCAGTCCAAGATACAGGCAGTTATTTTGGAAGATGAGTGGTTAGCTTTTAATTTAGATCAGTAAAATATTGCTTTAGTTCAATGTGAATATCAAATCTTTCCTTTGAAAAGAAATACATAAAACTTGCACCAAAACAACCACAGAAAACCTTCTGCAACTGCAAACGTGCCTGGGCACAAGTGCTGGAGGGCTGTGCTGAACCAGAAAGACTCAGCAGCCCCCCAGGGAAACGTGGAAATGCAGGACTGGAGGAGCATCGAGCCCAAAGAACGATCTCCTGACCATCAGGAGCACATCCTCCGAGTTCAGAGCAGTTCCAGCACAGTCAAGAGCAACTCCTAAAGGCTGTCACCCTATCTCCTCTACAAGTCTCCTCCCTCACCAACAGCCCTCCTGGGTCGTGGTGTTCACAGAGCCGTGGGACCAGGAGCAAACCCACCCCTGCTGGTGGGGGATTCCAGAGAGGGCAAATAAATCAAAATTGAGACAGTCAGCAGGAGCTGCTCTGAGCAGGATTCAGCTGCAGTGCCCAGACCAGGGAACCAAACCCTTTGTGAACTATGAGGCAAGCAGGGACTGGGCTCTTTCACTCACTGCCAGAGCACCTGATTTTGCAGCTTTGGCAGCGAGGTTGGGGAGCAACGGGGCACTGCGGCAGCTGGCACACAACTGCACGAGTGGCACAGAGGGACAGCACCCTGCTGGGTCACTCTAGGGGTGCTGCAGCCAGACAGACCCAACGCAAAGGCACCCCCCTGCCCGTGGCTGCTTTCTGCTAGAAAAGTGGGCAGAGCTGAGAAATGCGATGGTAAAGGTCAGCAGAGGTTGATTAGATACCCATTTAAAGAATAGAGGGCAAAGAGCTCCCCTCTAAGTACCTCTCATTCAATTTCTGTCCCAATTTGTTTCAATGTTGTCATTTGCTTTTGACGTAAATGCTTCATAAAAAATTAAATAATCTATATAAGGGCCACATTAAGGGCAGACTGTGCACAGAAGCCTGGAGTGCTCACATAAAGTAACTCGACAGAATATTTCCTACAAGACATTTCTACCTACAAGCCCTGCTGCACTGATGTCCTCAACCCACCACAGCAGAAGCACCTTCCTACCCCACCTGCCTAATTACCTGTCACCTAATTGTCATTGCAGGGGCCTGTGAGAGACAGAGAAAACTATTCCTTTCTGTGTGAGCGGAGAGAGACAGGGCAAACCTTGGGTGCTGAGCTGCTTACAGAGCCGTGTTTCTTTGCCAGTCCAAAGGTAGAAAAGGTTCAAAGGTGTGCCCAGGCAGGGGGGCAGGAACCTCGTGTGTGGAGATGCCACCACCAGCTCAGCACTGCACAGACCCTCAGAGGACACGGACAGAGCCGGCCACGGCAGCCAGGACAACAGGGCAAGCACATCCAGAGGGTTTCCACACGGGCAGGGGCTTTGCCTCTCATTTTTCCTTTTTTTTTTGTTGCTTTGTCACTCCTGGCTTGTTAGTTGTTTTTTTCAGTTCCACATGTCTACCCACCCCCACCCGAGCTCCTGTAAACTTGAGTAAAAGCAACACTCACTTTTCATTAAACTTTTTTCATTTTCAGGCACTTCACTGTTGCAAGTTTGCAGCGTGTTTCTTACTCTCTTTTTTTTCCTCTCATATAAATCTTTCAGAAACATCAGAGGACTACTGAGAGTGTGACAAATATCACTCTCTGGTCCCTTTGTTCTTTGTGGATTTTTTTTTTTTTTATCACTTATTTCATTTTACTGCAAACAGCACCTTTGTACCTCGGACAAATTCAATAACCATGACTCAATCTAAACCCATACCGAGCTGTCTTCTCTTTCCTCTTGCCTATTAAAACCAGCACAGGGTGTTTGATGGGTGGAGAGGGGGCCGACTGCAGTGGCAGGAGCTCTCCCCGAGCGGAGGGTGCGTGAGCGCCGCGGTGTCACCTTCCAACAGGAGCCCTTTCTTTGTCACTCTTCCCACCTCTGGACTCTGGGAAGCCTCTCCTGGTAATTCTGCAGCCCTTTCTAAGTTGCCTTTCATCAGCTGGAAGGATGACTCCTCCTGTCCGGCGCTTTCACGGCCCCAGCGCCGGTCGTGTCACTTGCCCAAGTGACAGGAGTGATATTTCACCAGGGCTCGGGTCCTGTTCCCTGCATTAAATGTCAGCAGTGGGGTGGCAACAGGAGGGGGGGAAGAACACCATGGTTTTATTACCAGCCTTTCAACTGCAGCCAAAGGGGTACCCGAGGGCTCTCATTTTCATGGAGGTGATTATTTCTGCTGGATTCAGTCCTAAACCCTTTTTTTCTGATTTGGGGGTTTTTCTTTCTTAACTTCTCCTTCCTTTTTTTTTTTTTTAATTTTGATTTTTTGGGGTGCTTTTTAGTTCTGTTGGGTTTTGGGGTTTTTTTGTTTGGGTGGGTTTGAGGTTTTTTTGGTTCTTTGGGTGGGTTTTAGGTGGCAGGGGTCAGACAGCCAAACCATGCAGGCACAGGAGAGGGGCCCTTCCCAGACTCTTGCTGGGAGGGTTGTAGGTAACAAAGCATTTTTAACTCCATGGATACTGGCTGGTCTCACAGCACTTTTCCAAGTCTTCAACACTTGAATCAGAAGCAGGTAAATATTATTTTGTTATACCCTCATCAATATTTCTGCTTAGGAGGAAAAGAGTTTCATTACCACCAAGGAGGACCAGACGAGTTTCAGTAGAATTTGGGCACTAACTCCTAATACCATTTTCAATGGCCATATGAATGATGCATTCAGCTTTTCACCACAACTGATCATTTTTAAAAAACTTCTAAACCCCTCATGTCACAGGCAGCTAAACACAAAAATAGTATTATCTTTAATTTCCATCAGCCCATGCGACCCAGAGTCTTTCTGCTGCTCACTTGTGCAGTGCCCGGTTCTACACTTGCCAATGTCCAGATAATCGAGATGGTCTTGGGAGGGGAGAGGCCAGAATTTGGTAGCGCACACAGTCAGCAGCAGAGAAGCTCTGATAGTTTATAACTTCCAACATTTTATAGTAAAAAACCCAAAATAATTGTGGTAGACAACACTTAAAGAAGTTTTAAAGCACAGCATTAGTGAAAGGATAAAGAAATGGTAAAATCTGGACAAAATATCAATGTATTCAAAAATCTCTCAATTAGAGAAATCTGTGAATGAAAAAAGAACCACCTCCCCCCCCCAAACCATCTCTACTAGCAAGGATATTTTTAAAGTAAGCCTCAAATATATTCAGATATAATTAGAATTATAAATACTGCTTAGAAATCCAGGAAAGGATATGTCCTTTAGTGGCCTAGCAAGTTATTGTTATGGCACCCTAACAATTACAGCAAACATTCCACAAAAGAGTTATCAAATGCTACTTGATCCTCTGATTATTATTCCTTCTAAATGTTCATGCATAACATTTGACAGCAGACTATGGGTAAGCTGCAGCTAGAAGATTTCGAATTCTGCAAAGACTTTGAGTCCTTGAAGAGGCATCAGAAAACATACAATTTACTCATCTAATTTCTAAGACTGTGTCCAAGAACTGCTGCAGCGTGTAAAGAAGAGAGAAAAAAACCAAAGGCACAGCTAACAGGACACAAAATGAAACAAGCCAACAGGATGTATTGGTAGGAAAGGGAAGGTCAAAGAAAGTCAGTTTGCTGCTCAACAGGAAAGGATGGCTTGACAAATGATGCTGAGTAGACCAAAGCATTGACACTCTCTCTTCTGCCTCAGTCCCCACTGAAAAGGTTAATTGTGATCAGATGGATAACAAAATTGATGCCGGCACGGAGAGATTAGTGTACGAACTATGACAAAAATCAGAAGAGATTGAAGAATACTTGGCTAAGTTGGGGGGGTTTTACCACCATGGGTTAGGAAAAAAAGCAATCAATGGGGTACTGAGGGAGCTAGTTCAGTTTTTGGGGTGGAAGCTGAGATAGGTGAGAACCCACACTGCTAGAAAATAAGCAAGAGAGGACCCAGGGATTTCTACATCACTCAATATGCAGAGAAATACTGAAATATATATATTCCTAAAAAATTCAGTATTGGCTCAGGACACTCGGCAGCCCCCAGACCTCAGGGTATGTGACTCACAAGACACTTTCCAGCTCACTGCTGCATTAATCGTTGGTGCAGAGTTGGGGAGTTTCCTGCAAAGTGCATCATCCCACCCGACTCAGAGTCTGTGAAAATGGGACAGAGCATGCCACGAGTTGATGTCATTGCCTGATTCCCACAACATGTTCTCCTGCAGACATGCCCACAGCCATGCCACCATAGGGGCTTGTCCCTGCAGAGGATGCCGACCTGCCCCGACATCCCAACACCTTCCTCACCAGCACCCCGTAAGCTGCAAACCCCTCAAACCCCACTCAGAGACCTCTGCAGACGCTGCTTGTAAGCCCTTTGAAATATTAAGCTCCATTTATTTTTGTGTTTAGGATTACCAAAGCTTTACGGGCTTCCGAAAAATCTCATCCTCTAGATATGCTTTTCACTGTGGAAATGGCTCATCCCTGAGGATTGTTTGTATCTCTTGTAGGGGGTCATTTTCTTTCTTAATCCAAATTCTTGGATGAAATAGCCTTTTCTTCATTAAGAAAATAAGTTGAATACAGTTTAAAATAAATCTGAAATATTTTTACTTCAGTTTCTCTGGAGTACAATTTAGCCACCCTGTAGACCCATTTTAGAAAGTTTTCCTATTCACTATGTATCTTTCACAGGCCTTAATATGTTTTCTATCATTATGCTGGTATATAGTTGGGGGTTTTTTTCCCCTCAAAAGGAAAAGGATAACTCAGGGTGCCATTTCATCACTTTGCTGTGGCTTCTTTCAGCCAAACACCCTCAGTTCCCTCAGGCTGTATTTGTGAATTCTAGCCCTAACCATGTTCTTCTAGATTGATGCAATTGCTCTTCCTGAACTTCTGAAGACCAATTTTATCTGTCCTTGATGTCTCAGACTTCTTTGCTTTTTCACAGGTTTTCACATAAAATGACTCAGAAACACGGAAAGAACAGAACTTCCAGGTTTCATTATAACACCTTCCAAAATACGAACAGGTTGCCTCCAAAACATTAGTAGGGGCAGGGAAACAACCACAGACTGTGAGGCAAGTGAAGCTTTATGGCTGGGAGACCACAACAGTTACCAAGCAGCTCAAAAGCAAAAGGTATTTTCAGTATATATTAAAGTAATTTCAAACCTGTTTCTGAATACTGATCTCTCTCATTTGTAGGAAGACATACAGAAACCATTTCCATTTTATTACACAGCAAGGATTTTCACATAATTAGATTAGGGGTTTTTTTCCTGTATTCATACTTCCTTCTAATTGGTGGTGTTGGATATTCCTAAATGAATAGCATCAATTTTCTTTATATTTATCAGGACACGGTCATATGTTTGATGCTGAGAACATTCCTTCTGCAAAATAAATGAAGTCCCAGGCACAGGTTAATGGAAGTTTCGCCACTAACTTCAAAGGAACCAGAATTTTACCCACAGATCTGATGCAAAATGCTCCGAGGTTAATGAGAGCCTTTCCACTGACATCAGTGTGGTTTGAACAGGGGGAAGAGAGTTGCTCTAATTCACTACTTTAGGCCTGATGAAAACACTTAAGCATTTCTCTAAGTGTGCACTTCAGTGCTTTCCTAATTTGGCCTGTATTTATCAAAGCTAGGAAAAGGAACCAGCTATTTTCTTTCAACCATCTTTACTTTGCTCTGTGGGATGAATATGAGAGTAGATTCTGGTCACATTATATTTTTGTAAGGTTAGTTAGAAAAGCAACAGGGAACTTTCATTCACAAGTGCTTTTATCTTATAAGAAAATTCTCTCAACTCAGTTATCTAGTCTCTAACATGCTAATTCCTGAAATACATCATTATATATGCTAAAATAATAACTTATCACTTGATTATTTTTTAGAAGGAATTCTTGAAGAAGTGTCAAGGCCATGTAAGAATTAGCATTAATTACCCTAAGGCATTTCAGACCAACACTTGTTAAGCGGATCTATTAAAACCAATGATGAATTTTCAGCAAAACCTGTGAGATTTACACATGACCAATTAAGTATAAAAGTTTTTAACTTCTCTTCCTCCTCTCCCACCCAGCCCCCAATGAATAAAATGTTTTCAAGACTCAAGTAGGACAGCACCGGCTCAAAAACAGTATCATCCTTAATGACTAGAATGCAAAAAATAGTTCTGAACCCCAAAATTTTTTCCTATGAAAATTACATTTGGGATTTTGTTACCATACAAGAGAAATTACCATCCTCTTACTTTTTTGTAGGACAGTAGAACCAAAACTTCTGTTCATGAGTCGGAAATCTGCATTACCAGATATTTACAGGCATAAGGCCACATCCTGATATACAGATACACATACAAAAGATAAAGGGCCATTATTTGATTTTCACAAAGGTGAATCAAGGCACAAGGAGAGAGATGAAATGACCCTCTGCAGTTTGCATGGGAAGACCCTGACTTAAAGAGAATGCGAATCTTCAAACCCAGTCCTAAATACCCTTAAATTACAGCATTGTCCATCTTCAACCATTTTGCTCCCAAAAGCTTACGAGAAAAGGCCTGACTAGAATCTGTAAAAAAAAAAAAACCCAAATATTTGAAATACTGCTGCAGGAGCAGAGCCAAGTCATGGAACCTGCAGAGGGTGGTGCTGCTCACTCTCCAAAGCAAAGGTGGGATCAGCCTCTTCCTACAGTTTCTGTGCTTTGCAACCACGTTGTTTGGACGCATCAGACCATCAGCAGGGGCGGTTAAACCCTGAAACTGGGAGCTCTGCACAGGCACCGTGGCACCCAGTGGCCATGCTTTGCCAAACTGGGGCAGCGAGTGCACTGGGACAAACTCAGCAGTGCCTGGAGATGCGGCTCCTGGGACTGAACAGCCTCCCTGCAGCCAGGGCATGGTCTGTCCCAGGGCAAGGGGACAACTCCAGCTCCAGCTGAGCTCCAAGACCAGCAGACAGTGCCCTGCCCGAGGCAGCCAGGCCCTGTTTCTGCCCTGCCATTCAGCCCATCCACCAGCTGTAGCTGAATCCTGACAATACTTTTCTGCCAGTGATGCAGCAGTGTTACTGCAATTGTCCTTTAATTTACTGCAGTAAAGGATTTAATGGCTGCAGGACAATTTCTGTCTGTATCTGTCTCTATAGCATTGCTGATGCATATGAGACTACTGAAGGCATGACTAGAGCAAAGAAGTGTCTTTAAGGAGAAAAACAGTGCAAAACTTTTACTGTCAGCATCATCATCTCTCTGATTCTGCCACCCAGCATGACCGGCAGCCACTGGAGAAATGTCCTGCTAGAGAAGATAAGAGTTCCACCGAGACAACAGCAACATACACCAGAAACTCCACACCGAATTTCCAGAAGAGTTGTGATGACCAACCTCCATCTCCCAGGGTCGTGTCTCATGGTGTGCACCGAGACATCGACCTTGGGTGGGAGCTTCTAGACATGCCTGAACCACCGAGACAGAAATGAGGGTCAGAGTCAGCAACTGCAGGACACCATAAGGCTACAAAGCAGCGACTCCCAGGGCAGATCTGGGACATCACTCAGGTCCCATCGCACAAGTCACGCTCCTGAGTAGAAGTTGGTTTAGTTTGAATTTAGGAAAAACTATCACACTTATTTAGTTGAGAAGGAGGGGGAAGCTTTTCTGCCCTACTCCAGCCTTACATAGTGATAGGCAAAAAAACATCACCATATGTCTGGGGGAGGCAGTTGGTAACACGTGGGCTGGGCTGAGTGAGCATCTCACTGGATTTGTGAAGTCCTCGGGACACCAGGCTCTCTGGGGCCCAGCCAGGAAGGAATAATTGGGGAAGAACCCAAGTGGAACTCAAAGCTAGCATTTTCTTAAGCTTTGGTGGTACAGAAGTGGCGTTTGGCAATTTTTACTAATTTTTCTAGCTCCAGGTCTTTCCAGGGGTCTGTGCAATACTCCAAAGGACTTGAAGACAACCCGTTCAAAACGCCAGAATGCAACAACCCAGTTTCTAAATGTAATGCTAATTTTGATAAATGTAGCAACGTTTGGTACAGAGGATGGTCACAGGATTATTTTCCAGAAGCTGGAGAAAACACGAACTTTGGAATAGCGGTGTTTATCTCTGTGCAGTATTTTGCACTTACCGACCTCCAGCTAGAAATTAGATACTTCTGAGTAGCTGTGGCCTCAGCCCTGGCTGAAGGAACTTTAGATAAGTCAGGGCTCCCTGTGAAGGCCACTGGGTGTGCCCACTGCACCAGCCTCTCTGATGGAGAGCCCCAGGCACCCAGTGAGGTGCCAGGGCTGGTGGTGGTTCTCTGGCAAACCAAGCTGGGCAGCCCAGACGTCGGAAATCAGACACTGAGAACTCCACACATTGGCAGGGAAGACCTGCTAAGGATGCCAACAAACATTTCCATTTCGAACCGCTGGGATTTTGTGCTTTGCAAGCACAGATTCCACATATGGGGAAAGCATTATTCTTCTGTTCAAAGTTATTTTTCAATAATTAATGAATAAAGCTGAATTCTCCGCGTATAATGAAATGGAAGTGTCATTAAGCAGATGGCTAATTGTTTTACAGAGCCACCAGCCAGCTCTTCTTGGTGCTCATTGTATCCTGATTTCAGGTACATTTTCTGGTCAGTCCATTTATTTATTTTTCTGATAATGCAGCTCTGCAAAGATTTACATAATAGCATGAATGTTTGCTGGTAACATAAGCCCTGTGTTTCACTGCAATACCTCAAGCAATTTGCTGACAGTATTTTTCTGCAAAATTAGATATGGAATTTGGAGCAAAAAGCTGCTGCCTTGACAGACACAAATTCCCTTGTTACTGAACAAAGGGTTCCTCTTTTTTTTTTCATGGCAATAATGAACCAAGAAGCTTTAACGGAGGGAAATAACACTGGAAGATTAATGATGATGAACTGATTTGGAAAAACTCCAGCAGAATTAAAGCTTCCTTCCCCTCCACCCCCCCCAGCCCCTTCCAGTATTATTAATGCAAAACAAAATGAAAAAACACCTACAGAAAAAGGCTGAGAACTCCCCCAGGAAGATCTGAAACAATGAGATGGAAACAAAGGATGTGAGGACGCGCAGCTCCGAGTGGGAGGAAAATACCCAGGTGGATTTCAAGGCTGAGAAAGATCTGCAGACAGCCGGAGAGAATGTTTCAAAGAGACGAGGCAGAGCCCTCGGCTGGAAGAGCCCAGCATGCCACACAGTGCCTTCGCTTCCTTCACAGGATCCAGAGGATCCATGCAAAGCTGGGGAAGCACGACAGAGACCTGAGAGCCCAGCCCAGCTCTCTGGAGAATCACAGTTGCTACTTACACAAAGGAAAATGGGAGGGTTTTAAATAAATAAATAAATTTTTTAAAATTTAAAAAAAAAAAAAACCAACAAACAAACAAAAAAAACACAACCAAAAAACCCAACCATCCAACTTGGTCAACATTTTCCTTCTGAAGCTTTTGCTTTAAATACACTATGAAGACACACAAGGATGGTTTTGTTTGTTTGATTGTTTTTTCCCATTGGGCACAAAGCTACCTGTATGCACTTAACATTTAATTTTATAGAAATACATGTGTGGCAATTACATTTCCATAAGTGATGCTATTGCACCAAAATCTGAGAAGGAGGGATGGCAGAACAAAGCCAGGGCTATGAGGATGAATGACAGAACTGTGCCTTGTCCCTGTGTGCATCTGACAGGAAAAAGGTTACCATGAAGAGGATCACCACAAGATAAACCTCAGCACAACTTTCTTCTCTTTTGTTTTTGCCCCACAGCACACCCTTTCCTGTGATTTGCAACTGTCTTTTTGGTCATTATCCCCCTTATCTCTCCCAAAGCCTCGTGACCTCTCTCAGCAAAGCCATCTCCTCTCGACAGACCCTCCAACTGCATCGTGCAGTTTCCCCGTGAATTGTTACTTAGCTGTGGAAACTAATTTGGGGGACGTTTTCCTCCTCCGAGATGCGCTATAACAGAACTCAGAGCTGTCTCGTATCTTCAGGAGAGAACACAGGCTGAGCTCTTCAAGCCAGAATTTAATCTTACTTCAAATCAAGCGTGTTCTGTTTGGATAATTTTCTCCCCTCAGGAAAATATGTCAAAATAGTTAAACTCATGGTGAAATCCCCACAACTTGGGCTTCAATGAAACAGAGATTTTCCAGCCAGCTCTGCTGCCAAGACTGTACTTACTCCAATCCCATGATCCTAATAATAAAGCAATTGAGCCTACTTGATACTTTTCCTTATTCCACATGGAATCTCAGCTCAGACCTTTTAAAGACACTCTGTTCTTATCTAACTTCCAAAGCCCTTCTCCTTACACTGGTAAAATTCTCTGATGGAGTTTCCTTGGGTAATGGGGAATGGAATTCACAAGGTCAGACAGGTTTGGATACAGACACAAATTCATCCAAGGTGCTTCTCCGCCAGTGCCCACCCTCCTTCTTATCTTCACACACCTCTCATCAGAATAAAAGCTGGAATAGTTGTCCTTCCATTTCACAACACTCCTAGCAAGGCTCACATACTTCAACCAGCTTTCCAAAACATACTTTGGGATGTCTTCAAGGGAAACAGCAGATGGAGGACAGAGTGGAAACCATTCTGAGACGTCTCCCCAGACTATCACTACAGTATCCTACATTTGCTTTTCCAGCGGCTGTTGCTCTGCATGGTGGTGCCTGATATTGCAGGGGGCTGCTGCATCACCTGAGAACACTCTTGCTAGTTTGGGTTTCACCATGGGCACTTACTTGTGCTGCAACTTCAGTAAATGGACTTGCCTTACAAGAAGATATTAAAAATAACTGAAGCCACGTTATAATGGAACAGTTTCCACAACTAGAGATTTTCTTCTGAACATACATTATGAATTGCAGGTATTTATTGCACTGGCTGCAAAATGCATTAGCTAAAAAGAACAAATAGACCAATTATTACACAAAATTTTCATTGCAGGATCACCTGCTATGCTATTAATGCCAAAATGCTCTGCATAATTCCAAGAACATCCTTCCACCCACAGAGGTAATACTCTAATACTCTTATTTAACTGCTTATTACTGCTGCTCAAGGTCAGGGATATCTAAACAGCATTATAAAATTACAGGGGTATATTCCCTTTTATCTCTCCAGACATATTACAGATACCAGGATACGTAGCCAACTAGGCAAGCTTTAATTAAACACTCGCTATCTAATCATGCAACTGTTGTGGAATAGGACACTAAATGATAAAGAAAATTTTGTTGGCTTCACAGTTGAAAGCAAAACCACAAACATGAAAAGCACAGGATAAATTAACAAATTAATACGACAGAGGATTGCACGAATCTACTACATAGACGTGTGCAGAATTCAGGAAAACACCCAAGCCAAGTGCTTGCTACAAAACCAGGAGAAAACCAAGAAAATGAGGTGAGGACCTGTCCCAAGCACGCAGAAATTCTGAAAGGGCACCAGGAAGGAGAGGGCAGTTTTCTGCGCTCGTCTGTCTTTGCCATTCCTCACTGAGAGCCCCACCTCGCTCTGCGCTCTGCAGGGGATGGCGGAAACGAAAACAGAGCGCGCGCTAACACGCGTGTCACAAGATGCACCAACTCATCTGCTCCGCTTAGCAGAGAAGTCTCAAAACAGTAGCAGAGGAGGATTAAGACAGGGAAGAGCTTGGCATAAACCACAGCTAATTAGAAACATGGCAGGGAGAGCTAATCATACATAATTAACACTGAAATTCATAGCGCTGGAGCGGGATGAGCCGGGAGTCTCCATCCGACTGCTGCCCAGTTTCCACCAAGCACAGCGGGAGGGCACGGTCCTACCACAGCCGCGCTCTCTGCAGGAGAGAACTGCCAAAAGCCAAGCGCAATCACATCTTGCAAGAGACTTTAAAACAAGCAACTAGAAGTCTTCTGGCACGCAGGTTGGAAGGGGGCATTTACACTCAGAGAAATGCAGAATAAACAGCATCGTTTCTCACAAGGGCAGCACCCCCGGCTCGTTTACGTGGGAGTCTCCCAGACTTCAGCTCCCAACTTCGACAAGGCAAGAAACTGAACCTCTGGACAGCTGAAATTTTCTCTATACACAAAGCTCTGGGTGTTCGTTCTTGATTTATTTAATGCAGATACAAGCCTGCCAAGTGTCAGGAGGCAAATTGAACACGACAGACCCTCCTCCAGACAGCAATTAAAAGATTTTCATACCTATGCTGGTAAAGGACGTGCTGGTGCTGACCATTCCCATCTCAGGGCACTTCACACCCAGACCTGCACCTCACAGGCTACATCATGTCAGAACAAAAGTGTCTCGAGTTTCTTACATAAAAAAGAGCTTCTAAACTACCCCTGGCCAAAGGCAGGGCAACAGCAATTTGGAATTCTCTGTTATGTGCCACCTTTAATTCGAGTCCTTCAGCAATTTTCTTTAGTCACATCCACTATAAAATGCATGGCATGTTCCTGAGAGTCTTTCAGCTCAGCTGTGCTGGCTCCTACTGCATCAAAAAATAGATCCTCAAGTAACAGAACCTAAGAAGATATAAACCTCCTTTATTGTGTCTACTTGACTATATTAGCAGATGGCCATGCCTGAGACTATAAAATGCATAACAAATATTCTCTTTACGAGGGGGAGGAGAGTGCCTTTGTAGATCCCCTTTGTAGATCCAGAGCGTTAGAACCAACACCTTTGGGGGAACAGTCTCAGCCCATAGCACGGGCAGGCCCAGCTCTATCCTAGGGCATCACTGAAGGGGTTGCAGGAACCAGCTCTGCCCCGAAGGCACGGGGGGAAAGGGACATGCATGGGGGGGAAAGGAATGAGATGCTCTGTTAGCAAAGGCAGGGCTGGGCTGGGCACCTGCAGAGGGGACAGCTTGGAGATAACTCACCTGCCTCAAAAATGGGTTGGTAAATAAATTAATTTAGAGATGCCATTAACTGTGTGTAGTAGCTGTAATTTGAACTTAACTCATTCGTTGTACCCTAAATCCCATGTTCCTTCCTCTGACTACATCTCCCATGGTCCACCCCATTTCCATCAGCTGAAGAACAGCACAAAAAGGGAATATGAGGAGCAGGGAAGAGCAGAAAATAAAACAATTTTTAAAAAGTTTTAAAAACTTGGGTATTTCAAGTTTTACTGAAGTATTCTGGGAGTTAGAATCATAGAATATCTCAGGTTGGAAAGGACCCGTAGGGATCATCATGCTCAGCTCCCTGATGCTCACAGGACTACCTGGAACTAAACCATATGACTAAGAGCACCACCCAGGTGCTCCTTGAGCTCTGACAGGCTCCAACATTTGTCTGTGAACTTTGATTTTTTTTTTTTAAATGTCTTTGCTTATTTAAATCAAAACAGCAGTATTTTTTTCAGCGTGGGGAGGAGGAGGAAGAAAAAAACCTTGCTAGAAACTCAGCAAACCCATTTTTGAGGGAAAGCTACAATAATTACAGGATGTGCCGAGACCAAGAGGGCCAAGGCCAGACCTCCTCAATCCCTCAAAGCAGACAATCCACCAGCAAGCTTTTCTCTACAAGGTTCTTCAGCACCGAGTACGTTTTACTATCAAAACCATAAATACCAGCTTTGATGGATTATTTCAAATAGATCTGAATGCCCACACACCTCTCTGTTTATTGGCACTTTGCAAGAGCACAGCTTCCTTATCCAGCTGTGTAAGCCCTCGGGGCCATTATATTGTGAGCTGACCTTTGGGTGCCATGAGAAACGTTTCCATCATTCTTTTCAGGGGTGTTTGTTTTATCCAAGGAGGGAGAACCCATTCTGAGGCAATAAGCTTTTTTCACAACAGAAATGCATTTTGATGAATGGAATTTTCATTACAAATGTGTCTGACCTTTAGTAAATTGACCTACTCCTTTTAAAGCCTGCTCTGATATCTGTTAAAGACAAGGGAAGGACTTGCAGGGATTTCAGCTGTAGTTTGATTTCATCAGACACCTAAAAAAAAATAAGTTAGATAGCATTGGTTCTTCAGCTTGCTATTTAAGACATTTTCATTAAATTTTAATATATTTTTAAACTTTAATATTATATAATCAGTAGGTAGTAATTCGCTGTCTTTAAAAAATAAAATGCCAATAAACCCTATGCTAGGCAGATAGCTTTCCAGATTAATTTTGTTCTTGCCTTTTTCACAAGACTTTATTAAAGTGTATCTCTCTCTTTTTGCTGGCTATTTTCATGGTAAGTGGGGCAAAAGAGAGCAGAGATACAAATCAGTTCTTGCAACTCTTGCCATGCTGCAGATCCAAAATTTCTGCAGGAGTAACTTTCCTTTTCCCCTGAAGTGTCTGCATGCAAAATGGATTTATGCATCGTGGATTTATGCATGCAGAGGCACAGGGCAGCTGTCAGTCAGCAGGAAGGGAATGGGAGCTTTTCCACAGACACTTGTAATTGTCAGATTTGGCAAATGAGGCAAGCTGAGCCACCACAACTCCAGTTCTGTATGATACCAAGGTACATAGATATTGTCTGCCTTTTATTCAGCTTGCACCCACAGGTTCTGTCCCATTAGCTGGAATTAAGGCACGCACTGAAGAAACACTGAACCCCCCAGTGCTTAAGCTTAATAACCAGATATTCTCAACTGATGTGCCAATTTTCTCGACAAATTCTTTGTCACTACTGAAGTATCATTAACTAACACATTTTTCTCCCTTCCAAAGCACAGATTTGGCGAATGAGTAATTCTGACACTTTATGGCACACACAGATTTTGTTCAAAACATTGACAGCTTTCACATAGTCATTCCCACTGAATTGCAATGTATTGCTCTTTAAACAGCATTTCCTTACCATGAAGAAATATTCACAAAGATGTGTTACCTACATAAATATTTAAGTTGGTATTTTACATCTTCATCCCTGTATGAACCAACAGAAGAATGTCGGTCATAAATTACAACTGTAAGTAGAACTGAAGGTACCTGAAATCCTGGATCAAGCTGCTATTGCTGCCAATCAGCCTCTGCTTACAAAGGGGCAAGATGCTGGCATCACTTTTCATTAGAAACCCAAACCAGCAGAAGTAAACAAGTAGCTAAAATGCATTTTATGTAGGGATAACAAACCACAGATGGCAGAAAGTTTCTGATGAGGTTTTTTGCCTTCATTAGACATGTCAACTTGCTACATTTTTTTTCAGTAGGACTGATAGGAGTTTTTCAAAATCTCCATTAGGAAATATTTGTTTCATCCTGGGTGAGTCAGTAATTCCAAGTGGGATGGTGAAGTCTGAGCAACCAACCCTGCAGTAACAGATAGGCTTGAACACTGGAGGAGGGGCAAGGCACGGACTTGGACTGGTGTGTCTGAGCATTTTCCTGCTTGGGGGTGTCTCACCCTCCTTCCACCCCTCTCTAATGCTCTCCACTGCTCCCAGAAAAGCTCTCTAAGAGTCTGATCTGAGAAGGATATTGGAAGAGGGAGAGGGCTGGAAATCACAATGAGTTTTTAGGACAGAAAAACCCTTTCCTACTCAGCTCCATGTTAAACTCTTAACATTAAGTGCTGCATCCAGTAAGCAGTACCAGAGATGGCAATAAGGATGCTATTTTAGACCAGATTATTCTGCCAACTATCCTGGAGCAGACTCAAATTAATTGCACTGAACTCAGCTTGAGCTGTTGTAGACCCACAACAGTGCGGTGGGACCTACAGGGACCATGCAGGTACCAGCAGACCCCGGGCTCAGATGCAGCACGTGGGGGATCAGGGCAGAGCAGCCCTTGGAGTGACATGTGCTCTCCCAGCCTTACCACTGCCCTGGGGTAATCAGGGGACACAATTTTTAAAAAAAAAAAAAAGTTTAAAAAAAAAGCAGTTGAACAAAAAAAGCCCACATTTTTCTTGCCATCTGTCAAAGCGGCCTCTTTAGCTGTACACAATCACTTTGCCTTCGTGCTGGGGCCACGATCCACCCTTCATCTGAGAGGAGGAGACCTTGCCAGAGCTCCTCTACCGCCGACTTCACGAGTCTCCAGATGGGACTTACTGGGAAAGGACTGCAGGGGAGCTGGGTTGCAAAATTAGCTCATCTGAGGAGCAACAGCCTGTTTATTATTGACCTGCCACATGACACCCAAGCGAAGCATTTCACGCTGGAGTCTGCACGACTCTCCTGCCACAGGCTGGTCAGCTCAGCCCCTCAGCGCCCAAAGAGAGAGGAAAACACCCCAACTCTGCTGCCAGAACTGGTACAAAAGCCATTAGGAAATTCTCCCAACCTTTACAACTTCTTATTTCTCCTCAACAATGTATTTTCCTTTGCGGTATTTTCTGACTCCTCTGCTCCAGTGAGGCACCCGCAGAGAGTGGCGATAAGGAAGCACAGGGAGGGGAGTGCAGAAGAGGGACAAGCCTGTCCCAGCCTGGAAGGAGAGAGGAATGAACCCTCCAAGCTGGGTGTCACAGGCACAGCTTCCCTAATAACTTGTTTTTCTCAGACTGTTGTTTGTCACGAGGGGAGAAACTCTCACACCAAACCTCCTCCTCGACCATAAATAGCAAGTGAAATACCAGAGGCTCCCAGTGCTGGGGGACATAATGCACATCCTCCTTTGTCCAACAGAGACCTGTTTTCTGTGCAGACTGAAGTGGAGGGTATCATGGAAACAGCCCAGATATTCTTAGCTGCAAAAAAGCCTCAATACAGTCAAATGGGATACAGAAAACTAAGCCAGTGTCCAGCAGCACTGCGTTTTGAAAGCACTAATTAAGAAATGGTATTAAGCTGAAGTGCCATTAACTCTGCTCTAGCTGGCACTTTTAGATGTATTCCTGACAAGGCCTGTCCTCTTTACAATGGCTTGCTGGTTTCAGGGGGCATCAGGCAGCTGCCTCAGGAAAGGCAGCCTGGCTTAGCTCAAATAAAAGGCAAAACTCTAAAACAATATTGCCTATAAAAGTTGATTTTACTCCAGAGTGAAATCTAAGCTGCTCGAATGTCAGCCCAGACCAAGGTCACCCTCAAAATGGCAAAGCAAAGGACAGGCATCAACCAGCAGAACATTTTTACTTTTAAAGTGTATTTTTAAAGTCCAGAGGAGAAAAGCATTTAATGGTAACATCCATATTTGCTGCACTGATTTTGACTAAACTTATATACACTGTATAGGGTAGGACTGCTATTTATTAGGATATTTATTAGGATTTTCCAAAATTAAGTTTTGGAAAAGCACTGGTAAACAGGTTACGAATTTCATTGAGAACAATCCAGCAGGTTCCAAACTGCATTTCAGAGTTCGTGACATGCTCTGAGGTTAATTTGGCTCTGGACACAAGGACCTCACCCAGCTCCTACAAAACTTGATGTGGTGGGAGTTGGAGCCCACCAGGACAGGTCTGACCAAGCAATGAACAAAACCTCAGGAGAGACAGGAAAACACATGAAACTCAATTTTCTGAGACCCTCAGTTCTCACCGTTCTGGTGTCAGCTCTTACTGACGTGACTGAGCTGCCACAATCAATAATCAGAGGTTTAACTGACGTGCAGGATCCCAAAGGGCTGGGGACTCCTCGTTCCAGGGGTTCCCCAACAGCCCATAAGTGATCACCGGTTTAGGGAGGAGCAGAATGCCCATGGGACCAAGAACTGCCATCACAGCTTTCTGCAGGTGAATGAAACGTTGGGCCACTGAACTCCCCGAGGGCCCAGATTTGAATTTAATGCTGAAAAGCTTTTACCTCGTGGCCACTGAATAAGCACGTTTAGCTGTGGATAACCAGGAGAGTCCCAGTGTACAACTCATCCCAAAACACCTGTATAGCTCATTTTAATTATGCCAAGGACAGCACAAACAAAGCATGAAGAAACAAGCACGATAGTGTGCTATTAAAATACACAAAAGGACAGAAAAAAAACATAAGAGGAGCACCCAAATATCAGCCTTTTAGAAAAAAACTATTTTTAGATGTCTTTAAATGGAAAGACATGGAAGAAAATGGAGACCTTTTCTCCTCTCAGTGTCATTCGCACTACAGTGACCGTGAAATCTCACCTCTGATAAAAGGGGTATCTCTACTAAAAATAAGAGAATATAGACTCTAATATGAACAACCAAGAACAAAATGATTTTCTGTTCTTATTCCAAATGTACAAATTTTCTTCCCCAAACCATCATTTTCAACCAGTAAGCCAAGCAATCTTACGATACAGTATTTGGATGACAGTTTGTTTTCAAACTGCTTTTAAAGCAATAAAACTTTTTAAAACAACAGAATCTCTTTGACAGTAAATCCCCTTTAAATTCCCTCGACTCTTTTCTAGTCTTGAAACACCACTGGATCACTTGGGGATGGACCAATTTGACAAGAGTTTCATTGAACATGACAGCGATTTCACCAAGGAATTGTAACAACTGAGACAGTGCTGATCAAAGAGTGGGAAACAGCCGAGGAGATGTCCCCTCCTCAGCCCGGAATCTTTGGATGTGGAAAAAAATCCACCCTTTGCTGGTGGTGGTGGTGGGAGCGGGACTGGCAGGAGGTGCCTGGCACAGCCCTGCCTGCTGAGCTCCTGCCAGCCCAGGGCACCCCTTGGCTCTGGGAAGTGTCTCTAAATGCCACTCAAATTAAGAGCTGTGCAATTTCCCCCCACGAAATGACATTCAAGTCCGTGGCTTTCGACCCCCATTCCAGACACACATAAAATGTGAAATTTCACTGAAATAAAACCCGGGGAGCTGGCCAAGCTTGTCTAGGCGTTTTGTAGCCAACTAGGATGTCCTTGAAGGCCAGCAGCTCATTTTTGCCTGGAAGCTCAGGAACAAACACAGCGGGTGCTCCAAGCAGCTTTTCTTTGGGGCCAGCACAAACTGGGGTGTTACGGAGGGAGCAGCCCCGTGTCTGCTGCTGCCTCTCAGGGCAGGGGCTCCCCGGCACAGCCCCGTCCCCTTCCTTCAGGGAGCCCCTGCCCAGCACGATCCCACCCTGTCCTGCCTGCCCGAGGGAAGTCACAGCCTGGACAACACACATTTCAAATACAAACACCTCCGACACACAGAGCCTCCTTATCTGTATTCTCATAAAACCTGTGCCCAGAATTTATTCAAGCTGAATTTCAGCTTAAACTCGGCAGCATCTACAAACGTCTCCTAGAGGCAGCACAGGCAACTTCACACTCTTTCTTACAGGCCTTTTTTTCTCTCGCTTGGTTCGTGTGGAATATAATTTTAGATTTTGCTGTTTTTCTTTTTCCCAACTGTAAATATTTGGTTCCATTTTCATTGCTCCTTGTCCCTCATCTTTAATATCATATAAATAGAAACCTGCACAGTTTCTCCATTTACAAATACATGAAGATTATTTTGCATGCTGAAAGCTTAAATCAAATATTTTAAACCGGACATGGATAAACCAATAATCCACTGCTGGGCTGAAATCCAAACAAATAAATAAAATAGATTTCCCGCCAAAGCAATAAACGATAGCAACGCCAATTACTCGTTAGAATTCCTGCTCTGCAAATGTGACTGACAAATAAAAGCAATGAAAACGATGTCAAAAGTCTCAAGTCCTCAAACTATCATTACTCTTCCAACTTCGCTCCTCCTCAGCTGATTTCTGCTTCCCAAACCCCCGGCGCTCTGCAGCGCTCGGGGGTCGGGGTTCATTTAGATCTGAGAACAACCGAAGTGATGGGAATGGAACCAGTTTCTCCCTCCCCTCGAAGACAGCACAGTGCTGTGGCTCATCCTTTTTCCCAGCCAGAAACATGATTCCCTTTAAAGCTGCCCCTGTATCTGCTGCAAACACCGGGCTCTCCGCGGGGACGGACCGGGAGGTTTCGAGCGCTGCCCTAAGCGAGCAACGGTGACTCAGACACATCCCCACGCGTGAGTCACAGCCACGCCTCTGCTCCACGACTCCTTCCGAGAGCCGGGGGAGGCAATTCACCCTCTGCCGGTGATTACCGAGAGGCTCGCTATTGCCGGCCTGGAGTATTCAAATACTATGAGTCAGCCCCCCCCCTCCGAAGTCATGGGGCTGGCTTCAAAAGTCACAGAGTCTTAAAAATATTAAGTCTGTGGTGTTTGTATTGCGGTTTTTTTGTGTGTGTGTGTGCTTTCTGATTGTTTGTCGGAGCTGGTTTCAAAGCGTGCTCTCTCCTCTCCCACCTCCTCCCTTCCCTGCTCTCCTGCAAAATGAAGGGCGAGATTCTCACGCATTGACTCGATTCCGTGCCTCAGAAAAGACACTTCATAATACACCAGACAGGTTCAGAACATGTGAGGTGACACCATGGGGAGCTGAGGGCCACCTTCCACGGTCCTTGAACAGACACGGTTCGGGAGAGGAAGCCAAAAAACGCACTCCACATTTGAAATTTTTTGTTCTTCACCCCCTCAATGCACTGCCGAAGAATATTTATCTCTGAATATTTAACTGCAATACCAGGCAGCATGTCTATCTATATCAAGGCATTGTGGAAGACTGGAGAATTTCTTCCACGGCCCCAGAAGCAGGAATTCATACTGAGCAGTGGCTGTTACCTGTGAAGCCTCACTCAAATTAAATTGATTTTCAGCAGCAATTCCTTTCCCCGCGCTCTCGGCCTGGGATGCCACTGCCCAGCCAAAACACATTAGCACAGGTTGACCCCAGAAGCCCCACAGCCTCCCACAGTCACTTGACACCACCGAGCCATCCCAGCAAACTACAGCTACACGGGCAGGGCCCAGGATCTGCCCCTTTTCCATGGGAAACCCACCCAGCCTGCAGATCCTCACAGATCAGCCTTGCCAGCTCCTCACTGCAGCCCACCGAGGGCCAAGTGGCCAGATGGGATTTTTGGCCCACGGCCCCACCTTGGTCTCCAGCGTCCTGAAGTCAGACCCGAATGTCATACACCAGGGGGTTATTCCGAATTTATAGGTATGAGGGGAATGAATATCCAAAAGAGCAGCTCTGCCTCCTGGAAAACCTGCCTTTAGGGCTGTTCTGCTTGAAGACACGCAGAAGGATTCTCGCAGCCTGGCAATGAAATCCCTGCCTTTGCTGCTCTGTGATGTCTCCGTGCGGGGCAGAGCCCAAAGCAAACCAGTGTTGCCCAGGGCCCCCAGAATACTGAAGCCTTGATCTCCTCGGAGGGCAGTGCTGGTGTCCAAGAGGCTGCAAGAGGATCCATCCCTGCTGCCTGCAGGATGGGACACACGTGTGCTCTGCAGGGGTCAGAACGGAGCTGTAACTTCATATGGAAAATATAGGGAATGCAGGCACAAAAAGGGAGGCAAGACACGCTGATGCTGTTTCTGTTTAAAAGGAGGAAATCCAGAATACTCTTGGAGTGGTATTTGTTTGCTTTTTAAACAAATCCAGCAACTACTGGATCACTGCTCCTTTCTCCTGGTTCCCACCCAGTATCCTGAATCCCTCTGTCCTAAAATCCTGTTGTAAATGTGGATTGAAACCCTTGGTCAGGTTGATTTTCAGCCTTTACACACACAGCACATACCAGGGTTATGTGAGCTGCTTTGCAGCAGTTTCTTTTCCCCTCCATTCCCAAGAAAGTTGTCTTATCCTGCAACCCCCTTCCCCTGAGAAAGGGGCAGCGCCTTGGAGTACAACCCACTTTGTTTATTCTAAATAGAAACCTTTACCAGCTGTCAGACAAAGGCAGCCCTTTTTCCGTTATATTATTTGGATCACAAGACAACATATTCTTCTGAGAGTTTTACCCCTGGGGTCAGGCAGCTTTGTCTTGGTCACCTGAAGTTTTGGTGCCCTTCCACTACTAGTGGAAGAGAAATTATACAGATATAAAATCATAGAAATAAAGAGAAACCATACAAATATGAAGAAATACTTGCCACAGTGCTCTGTGCACCTTTATACCATCACTGAACCAAGCTTCTATATGATACAACTAATACATGAGTCAGAACAGACCACTCTATAACAAAAGCAGAATATTATACATTTCCAAACAACAATTTTCCCCACCAATGACGTTTTTGAAGGAACAAACGAGAACAGCCTCTCACAAGTGCTTAACACTTCAGAACAATGACTTCTGTAAAAAATAAAAATCATGTTGCAACATGAACTTCAATAGATAGAGCCATCAGCTCGTCCAACCAGACTTTTGTAGTCATTGTACCAGGACATGTCCGTGACTACGTTGTAGTGAACAAGATGTTCTCAAATCCATGAGTAAAGAGGGAAATTTTACAATAGGAGAAACATTAAACCTATTTGGTGGGCAGGGATGTGTTGCTGCCTGAGAACGAATTCGGTTCTCCTGTATTTAATTCCCAGTGACTCACACAGTCCAGTATTCTTTAACAAAGAGGGTGTTGGCAATTTTTAGCCCTCCTTCCCAAGGCATTATCTTGCTGTCAGGAGGTTACCAGAAATCCCAAGTGTCCAACTTGCTCTCATCAATGTCAAAAAAAAAATCCTGTGAGACTTTTTTCCCCTGCAGGGAACTCTTTGCATTTTCATCCTAGAAATCCTTGAATCTATTTTTTCAGCAGTATCAGTAAAATAATAACTTTGAAATGGTGTAGCATATAATTTTTAATGTGCCTGCTGAGCCCTACACGAGTCAAGGCACCGGCTGCACTCAGGCTCCACTCAGCTCATCGGTGCTGCTTGTAAATACTGTAAATAAAAATAATCAAGTCATGTGCTTTCTAGGACTTTAAATCCAACCATAAACACCCTCACTTTTGATGTCCCTCCTGATACCCACCATGCCTATCACAGAAGTCTGGTCTATGTTGTGACTTGTGGAATACAAAGGGAAACCAAAATATTTCACATTTCATCCTCCTGCCAGGGGATGCACCCAAGAATGGGACAAGTCTCAACAGCCCACTTGCTTCCTAATAGGAAGGAAACAAGCTGAGACAAACCAAGTGTTTCTTGGGTGCAGTTCTGCTTATTTACCACAAGAGAAAAAAAATAAAAATTGTACACACAACTCTCCTTCCTCAACACACAAGGAAAAAAACACAAAGAGCAATGTTTTCTGTTCAGAAATCTAGGACTGCCTTCCCAGTGAGCACTATTCCCACTGGGAGCTCTGGCTCGTGGCTTTCTCCCAGGCTAAGCACTGCCTCTCTCCCTTCTAGCAGCTTTTTTCCTTCATTTTTTCACTTCTCAAAAATAGGGAAGGACATACCACTGACCAGTCAAACCAGAGTTTGCAGTTAATGTGCAGGGAAAACCCTTGTCCATTTGGCTCCGCTGCTCGTTAGTTTTCCACAGCTCATTGCCCGGGTCCCAACTGGCTCTTGTTTCATCCATCACCACACAAAGGAGCATTTAATTGGTCTTTCTATTTACCATAAATGAAAGAGGTGAGTGTATCCATCACCACTAACCAGCCTTGCAAATAAACAAGACATACACTCTGCATAACAGTGGCCATTAATACCCTCAAGCAAAGCAATATTAAGCCCTTTTTCATTTTGAAAGCATTAACACCACAATCACTAACTAATTTTAGTTATTAATGTTTCAGTCTCACAAGATTTACGCAGGGGCATAGTGGTCTTACAACAGTTTTATATACTTGTAAGATTTGCAAGGGACCTGGATGCAGTACACCAGAAAAAATACCACATTTTTCATGCTCTACAACATCTCAGTCATAATCCAAATGTCAGTTAACTACTTGACTTTTTATGTGACACTATTAAAGGATTAAACACTCAAGAATATTCATTTTTTTAAAAAAATGCCACAAAATCTGCACTTGATATTTTCAAGTGTTTTGTGGGGTTTCTTAATTTCATAAAATTTTGTTCCTTTTGCAAGAAACATGCACAAAATAAATCATTGTTGCTGTATGGTTTATATAGGCAATAAGATGCACTGCTTAGCACTCAGGGCAATAATAAATGATATGAAGTGAATGGAAGTACCATAGAAACTCACAGCACATGAATCATGCAGAATTCTCACGGTCTGAAGCTGGCAAACAACCCCAAAGTCAGAAAATCTCCTTGTACACCATTGTTGCAAACACAGCCCAGAGAAGATTCTTTGCCAGCATTGGGAATTTTGATTGTCCTGTCAAGGATTTAGGAATTCTTGGATTCTCCAGGCCTACACCTCTGCGTGTCTGTAATCACCTCTACTCGGATGTCTAAAGGAAATTATACCCGAATTTGCATATTTTGGACTCTTCTGGCAAATCCCCAGCTGACGATAAATCGCCATCAGCCCCTGCTCTGCTGGCAAACCCTGGAGCTTGGCTGGCCCTGTTGCTCCCAGCCAGGCAGCCAAAGGAAAGCCTGGTTTTGCAGGCATGACCTTTCACCACTCACAGCCCGACCCCGAGCTAATGCTCCACCTCATCTCCAAGGGGCAACCCAAAGCAGCAAATCCTACACCAGGTTCTCAGGGCACGGTGACAGCAAAGAAGGAATAGATCATCTGTCCAAACTACACACAAAGTCAGGGCTGAGGTGCCTTGAAAGGCTGGGGGCAAAACTGAGCCCCGTTCCAGTGTTGGTCCCAGTGAGACTTGGAACATGTATGGGATTACAGGAGGGAAGATAAGGAGTAACAGAGCCCAGAGCCTGGTCTGACCCAGCCCTCCAGGCTGGCCTCTCCATTGTGCCACGTGTCCTCACTCATCTCAGTGAAATATGGATGCAAAACATCACCATGAGAGAATATCACCAAGGAAAGAAAAGAAATCCAGCATTTTAAATCTCTTGCTTGCACAAATACAGCCACTTTATTTCCCCTTCTCTCTTTTTAATAAAGAAAAAGAAAATACATCTTAAAACACACGCACGAAAAAAATATACGTAACATAACTGAAAAACAAAGCAGCTGGAAAAATCAGAGCAGCATTAGGATCTCCTTGGAAGAAAGTAGGTAAGATCTGGAAATCCTCATGGACAGGGTCAATTTTTTAAATCCTGAACAGAACTAAGCTTGATCTGCCATCCCTCCACCTCTGATCTCAGTCCCCCGTTACTCTCAGTGACAGCCACTGCAAGGAAGCGTCATGAAGATTCAAGACATGAATATATATTGATTTTTTCTTCTCAATACTGAGAGTACTCTCTTGGGGAGAAGGTGTAGAAAGACACATGTAGCACCAATATTAGGTTATCCTGAATTTAAATAAGAGGCACCAAAACTGAAGGCCAGATCTTCAGCTGTCAAAAGCAAAAGCCAATATAACCGGGCTGATTTGCAGCAGCCATCAACGTAATAAGTTTCAGCAGGGTCTTTATAAATATTGATTTTTAATTGAATGAACCTATAATTTGTATTCCAGTTTCATACAGAGACATATATACACACCTTGGATTACTTTTTCTTAACTGTTCCCTCTTTCACAAAATGGAGTTCTTAGAATTATTAAGTCCAAAATGTTTTTTATGGAAGAGAAACCTGAAAGTCAAAGCTCCACTTGGATTCATTTGTCAATGCAAAATAATAAAAATAAATCGAAGCTCAGCTATCAGAGTATTCATTTCATAAATGCCTCCTTTCAGCTTCAGGTTCTATTCCTTCTTTACACTCGATGGCACAGGAAAGTTGTCCTTTAAATTACTGGCCCCCACGTTGCCTTTTCTGAAGATTGTGACTTTATGGCTGAGATCCTGAGCAACCAAGTTCCTCTTCCAGTGCAGGAAGAGAAATCTGATGTTTTGCTTTACTGTGCATGTAATTCAAAGTTTGTTTTTCTTCATTCAGTAGATTACTTCAGGAAAAAATACTTCGAGAATGCCTTTTTAGGGAAGATCATTTCTCCTAACGCCTCCTCGGTTTTTCTTTTACAAGGGAGACATTAGTACTGTGTCATATTTAACAAAGCACTTTGTAAGCATTCATTAATCATGCAGTGCCCCTGAGAGGCACATTATGTAATGTTTAATCTGCTCAGCTGAGGCTCTAAGTACAAGAAACCTCTCAAAATTTTATCAGCTTTGCAATAAGAAGAGATGTATTTTAAAGCGGGCGGTGGCTGCCTGTCCTCCAGGTCGCCCATCAGCACTCACTCTGCCCCACTGAGGCAGAGCTGTGTTCACATTCACAGGACAGATGCACTTTTTGCTTCTAAAGGCCCCTGAAGATTTTTAAAGTGCACCTTCTGGGTGCCCAGGGGCTGATTTACAGAGGCACCGACAGCTTTCCTCGCCAGCCACGTCCCTCCTTGGTGCCACGGGTGGGGTGAGGAGGAGCACCCAAGCAGGGCAACCTCCCAGTGCCAGCCCAGTCCTCCCAGTGCCAGCCCAGTTTGCAGCTCTGTGGGCATTTCCTGAGACACAAAACCTCTGTGCAGGACAGGGACACGTGCCATGGGTACCCACCAGTGGGTCATCCACGGGCTGCCTCTTTCCACACTCGCCAGTACAAGTATCTCTTGTAACTCAAAACCCCCTAACTCTGCAGCAGCCCTCTTGTTCCCCCCTTGTATTTATGCAGTTTTGACTCTGGAACAATGTCAGGGCATGCTTTGAACTCAAATCCATCCTTGGGAAACATTAAATGGGAAAATAAAGCTATTGTGAGCCCCTGGCACAGGCTTTGCATTGCCTGTGTCAAATAGGGTCCAAATAAAGATGCTGCATTAATTAATACTCTGCTTTAAAGATTTGTTACTTAACATTCATATTTAGTGACTGAAGGCAGAGGTACAGAACTCCCAAAAAAATTATTAGGAAAGAGGACCTTTGCATTTTTTTTTTTGTTTTGTGTCTTTCTTTTACATCTGCATTTTGAGTACAGTAGACATTTCATACAGTGGTATCAAAGCCACCACAACGCTTTCCTTTTCCTCCTTACAACCAGCAGAACAATTCTAAATTCACAACATCTTTGCTTCCATCACAGCCAACAGACCCTTGGAAATCACCTTGACAGCAGAATATAAACGACACTCGTGTATGAAGGTGCAGGAGGTCGGTGTTGGATGGCACCTCTGGAAGGAGCCATTGGTGCTGCCATGGCCACCCACAGCCCCCGCTCTCCGGCACACAGAGCTGGTTTCTGTCTCACTCAAACGTGGCCTTTTTCTTCCCAAGATGAATGTGGTAAACAAAGAAATAGAGAGAGAGAGCACCTTGTAGCTCACAGAAATACCCGAGCCCAAAAATACTCACATTTTCTAGTACACTGGCCAGCTCTAATCAAATTCATCAGCACATGCTAATGAATTAGGGTTCAACTCTAAGACTGCAGTAAATCCAGAGGAACTGCTTCCAATCAAGCTGGTATCCAGCTGGGCTTTTCCCTCCTGGCAAGAACCAGCCGGAGCAGAACTCTGCTCAGTGGTGTCCTGCACCGTGTCCGTGCACCCACAGCCCCAGAGGAATGAACACGAGGAGAGTGGAGGGTGGAAGATGAGGGTGAAGCTCAGGGATGGGCTGGGACAGCCTCGGCTGCTGCAAGGAACGGGACAATCCATCCACATGGACACAGCAGGAAAACTGAGGGGCTCTTTATGTTGTCAGAGCTCCCTGCAAAGATCTCAGGTCCTGCTGCAATCAAGAGCGGGGAAGGACCAGGCACTGCCAGAGCCATGAGCACGAAACCAGCAGAGCCATCCCAGGGGTCACGGAGATGAAAGGAGGAGACTCCAGCAGGACCTGCAGCAGGGCCAGGGCTGCCACAGGGTGGGAAGCACTAAAGGCAACTGACAGGTGGTTCCTTCCCTCCTTCCATGCACTTAGCCAGTGTTTGCTGTCAGACAAAAAAAATAGACACCCTGTCTCAAGAGAGCTGTTTCCTGACATATGCTGGGTTTCAGGATCAGAGGGCCCTTTCAGTTATTATACTTTTCTGATAATTAATGGAGGTAGACTGATCTGCCTTTTGACACAAGCAGATCAAATTTAAATCATTCCCTATTTAGAAGTTGACAACTGCCCTCATTCCAGAGTGCATGGAGCTTTCCGGGAAAGAAATTGCCATTTTTAGTCTCTCTCTATTTTTTGTATTCCCCTACAATATCCCATTTCTCAATATTTCAGTTCCTTTGCATGAGAAGTTTCCTTGTCACTTGTGTTCCCTCTATTGCCACGAATCCCTATGCAGTCTTTAAAACTTCCATTGTAACCAGTTCTCTATTTCAAAATGTCTTGCTTTGTAGAGTACAAAGCTCTTTCAAACATTCATTCTGGAGTTATGGACCTGCTTCCTGTACTGCTTTTATTATTACCTGGCACATTCAGGCAAAAGCCGAACAATAGAATTAAGAAATCAAGACAACAAAGCTGTATATTTAAAGCTTGCAATCTATCCTACCAGCCTTTAAAAAAAAAAAAAAAATTAAATCAGCAGGTTCAAATTCGTGAGCTAGTTATAAGGGTTTCTGCAGCTCTCCTTCTTGAAAGGATCTATCTAAATGTTGTATGACATCTATTTTCTCCCTGGGAATATCTTTGTAGTGTTTCATCTTTCTTTGCCATCAAAAAAAAAGAGCTGGCTATGCTGCAGCCCGCTGGAGATTGCTTATTCTCAGGCTCCCTGGCAGCTGCTGGCTGGTTTCACGTTTTCTGACATCACTGAATCCAGCACCCTTTCTTACCATTATTCAACACAAAGTTCAGGGAAATAGCTTAGGTTTTGCCAGGTTTCTTGGCTGCTTATTGTTCATTCATCCCTGCAGAAATGTGTGCTGGCGTGCACACAACCTCGGGGGGCCGCTGGCAATTAGTGAGAGCAAGAAACGAGGACACCTGAGCTCTGATCTCAGCCCTGCCACTGGCACACAGCGGGGGCACGTTCTCTGGGACAGGTCTGGGATGTGTTTCTACAGTGCCAAGGAACTAGCTGATAATTTGTTTGGCACGGGGTGTGACTTTAAAAACTCACAGAAACACTGGCAAAATGTGACTCTGGAGTGTCCTCTTCGCAAGGCACATCATGTGAGGCCCTTGGGATCAGACACAGCACACTGCTGACTCACAGTTATGCCACCTTTAGATATAACATAAATACCTCTGCAAATTCTCGAGCCTGTGTGCCTGGCATCTACGCCTTTAGCATAAGAACATTTGCCCACATTACAGTCAAGCCGCCTTTGTGGTTAAATAATTTATAATAAGCCTGAAACACAAGACTTGGGAGATGGAGGTTAACCCAAGTTTAAAGCAAGATATGATTCTTTAATGCTGGATAGGGGAGAATCAGAGAACTTATGCCCAAATACATGATATCAGGTCACAGGGGCACAGCTATGGACACCCAGCTCAGTATCAGCGCTCAAGTTCTGCACTAGGCAGCCTGAGGGGCTGCAGGGTTACCAACAAAACCCACCCACTGCCCTCCTTCCTCCTGGCACTGTCCTGTTCCGATGGACACACTGCAGAGGGGAAGGTCCATCCCAGGGATGCAGCGCTGAGGCTGCAGCCCCACGTCAGGGTGACTGGTGCCCACCGTGCTCCCAGCTCAGCCCACCCTTCACATGCCCCCGCTGCCCCCAGTCAGCAGTGTCACCCCCCAAGCTGCAGGGCCACCTCCCCGAGCAGTGTCACCCCCCCCCCCCAAGATGCACTGCCACCCAGCCACCCCACGAGCTGCAGGGCCACCCTCAAGCTGCCACTGCCACCCCCCTGAGATGCCACTGCCACCCACCCCGAGCTGCCACTGCCATCATCCCCCCAANTGCCACCCAGCCACCTCATGAGCTGCCACTGCCATCATCCCCCCAAGCTGCCACTGCCACCCAGCCACCCCCTGAGCTGCCACTGCCATCATCCCCCCAAGCTGCCACTGCCACCCAGCCACCCCATGAGCTGCCACTGCCCCACGGGGCACCCCAAGGGCTCCCACACACACAGGGCTGGGCCCCAGCTCAGGGAGCAGTGTCAGAGATGCCCCACAGGGACATCAGCCATTCATGTCCACACTCTGTTTTCTTCCATTCAGAAACACTTTTTCTTCAAAGCGCTACACGGCAAGATTTTCTAAATTGGAGCTCTGGGACTGGGAGCTCTCTTTGGTCATGGCAGCAGTGGCAGAATACAGATGTGTCTGCTTCCCTGAGAGCGGTTCGGGCACCAGCAAAGGAAAATTTCTGCTGGTGTGTCTGCTTGTTTATTCCCCTTCTCCCCCTCCTTTCTTTTGGTGCTGTTTGCACAACAGAACAGGGCGATGTTGAACAGAATGATTTCATATGGTATAATGTGCTACCATAAGCAGTCTGCAAAGGAAAACATCTTTGCTTTAAGAGATGTATAAGATGCAGCAGTGGATGTGCAGAAGCAGATTAACCACTGGGAGAAAAAAGCGACCCACTTCACTTATAAACGCAAATTACAAATATACAGCATTTCATCTGATGTTTGTATATACACACAAAAGCCTCACAGTAAACTGGAATACAAAACCTGTTATTAAATATACAAGCCCTCAGAAAATAGTATTTCAGGCCATGGAACAAAAAAACAGCAACTAGAATGCAGAGAAATAAACCCAATTTCCTAAAGCCTGCCTCGTTTCAGCCTTCCCTGAAAGCAGCAGGGACAGCCTCCATCTCCTGCTCTGGGAACCTGCCAAGCTCAGCAGGGCTGTCTGGAGAACACCCCTGCCCTGGCCAGGGTGGGACCAGTCACAGGATGAAGTGCTGTCGTGGTCACGCTACAGTCAGGCTGGTCCAGGGCAGCCAGGGGAAGATGCCCCTTTACCAGCCATCCCAGTTCAAGCCGGGCTCACCAGAAGGGAGCAACCAGCTCCCAGTTGTACAAGACAACAAATAAGAAGGGGGTGAAATTCAGTGCAGCTGAACTGCAAACACAGAGGAGACCCTGCAGAATTTGTGGGGCTGCTCATGAGACCAGGGATTTGTTGTTCATTCTCAGCCTGAATTTCTCACCCTGCCCTGAGAGAGTTTGCTCTCCCATTATGAATTAGGGATGTGCCCAAACTCTCTGTGCATGCTAAAGGCAACCAGGCTTCCAGATAATCGACTGGGCAGTGGCCTGGCACTCCTTGGAACTGAGACAGCTGAACAAGGGCTTTGTGGAAATGAGAAAGCCTAAAAGAGATTTGCTCAGATCAAGATTTAGGCTTTGTCGGACACGTTCACCGCGGCTCACAGAGCTGCCCAGACAAATTGCAGGCAGCAGTAGCTCTGGTGATTAGAGAGAGGGGAAAAAAACCCAAAGAACAAGGAAACAAAAAACCAAACAGGAGCTGGAGAGCAATAGGCTGGGGTTGGCAGCGTCCTCATGCCGAGCTGTGCCGCAGTGCACCATGACTGTACCCACTTTGCCCAGCCAGACCCACTGAGGGACCTTTGTGCCAGGTCTCAGTGACAGAGACACCAAGACACTGCCAAAGCAAAGGGGGCATGTATGGATTTCACCCACAGCCATCTCTGGTTGCAGGTCTCACCTTTTTACCCCCCCAGAAAAGCGGCTCAGTGCCCCAGCTTTGCAACATTATCTGCATTTCCAGGTGTATCCTCTGTCTCGGGCAAGGATGGGTTGCAGGACACAGCCTTCAGTTCAGCTTCACCTCAAAAATAACATCACTGACAATTTCCTAGAGGTAAGCTGAGCTCCAGGGCAAGAACACCCTGGAACTCAGGAGAAACTCAGCACTGACCCCATGATGACCCTGCCCAAGCAATTTTCAGTAAATGGCTTTCCTTTAGCTGGCTCCCAACAGCACCCAGTCTGTAACACTGGGGGCTCTTATAGCGGGGTCCATAGCCCAGCTCCTGCCAAAGCCATTGCAGAGGATCTAGCCTGGAGTTCCTACCAGACTTCTCCATCCCAAAATTCATTTCAGCTGCTTCCCAGTCTGCTTCCCCTGTCCTCCCGGCCTGAAATTCCCAAAAGGGCAGGGAAGTGACACAGGGAGATGTGCAGCAGTCGCTTCACTACCCCTGCAGGGCAACGAGCTGCACGGGAGGGGATGCTCCCTTTGCCTCTGCAATATTTCACCTCTCCCGCTGTAATGAACCACCCTCCCATCAGCCTTCCAAGCCCCACCTTTGGGAGCCTGGTTGCCACCCAACGTGAGGAGACATCCACCGTGGCAGCCCAAAGAGGATCCCCTCTAATTAGCCCTGCCGCACCTGGGGTATGGGGTACCTGTAATGACTTAAACCTCACGGGATTACATTTTAATTATGACTGTGTTAGAACAGAATCAGTTGCCTAATCAAGCTTAAATTAAATGCACATTTAGCAATTTTCATGCCAGCATTCCCAGAAACGTGAAGCTTGCACAATGAATTATTTATATTGCCTAGGTCTCTGGGATTTTTTAAGAGCAAAACCAGCAAACCAGCACTCCAGGAAGGCAGGTAAATAAATTAACAACACTTTTCTGAATGACTGTGTTTCCCACTGCCTCGGCTGCCACACACTCAGAGCTCCTGGGGTAAAATGAATGAAAGGCATTCAAACCCTGTCAACCAAATTACTGTGAGCATTTCCAGTCTAAACAGGGACGGAAAGATTCTTTTATTAACAGCAGCCTACAGGTAAATATTTACCTTGTTTGCAAGGTTGGAGCTCCAGAGGGCAACTTGCTACAGCAGCTGCACTAGGTAGCCCCAAAATAGCTGTTTCCCTGTTAGCAGGTGAGTGTAAAGCCCCTGCAAGCTGCTGTCTGAAGGACAGGATGAGGATGGCAGCAGCCAGGTGTTCTGCCCACTGCTCCTTAAGCTGCTTTCAAGGCCATGCCCCTGTGTGTGCACTGCCCGGTGCCCCCAGGCAGCAGAACAGCCAGCGAGGAGCTCAGACAGCAAGCAGGTACAGCAATCCCACCCATTTCTTGGGGATTTTAGGGAGGACCGTCTGAAAGTTAATCAAGTTGGCCAGACAGGTTACAGATTTGGGAAAATATCTGACTCATTGAGAAGGGCTGTTTAACTCTTCAGATCTTACAATTAAAAGTGATATAAGCACAAAGTGTTGCTCTATCAACATCACATTATACTATAGAAATAGTAAGTGTTATGGGAGTTATATACAGGAGTTTTTCTTTAATGCTGTGTGGTTTTCTATTGAGTCCATTAATGATCAGCCATTGCAGTAACAATAAATTACCTTTCACAGCAGTTAAGTTTTTCATGGTATAGGCAGCAGTCAAAACGTAACAGAAGCGACAGGTTGAATTCCAAGTGACACCTGCATTTTGTACAGCTGGTTTTGACAGAGTTTTGTACCTCACCTGCTTTTGACAAACAGCAGCACAGAAAAAAGGAAATCAATGTAATAAAGCTTTCACTGGAAATAGAATTTTCTTATTTCACCTATCCATCATATTTCCCACTAAAATCATTAAGAAAGAGGGGAGCAGAGAAATCTGTAACAGGATGTTGACTGAAGCACAAGGGGATCTTTTCCCCAAGCTCTTGAGACTATATAGCCCTTTCTGAAGCTTGATAAGATATGTTTTAATATTAAATGGTGATGCCAATAAAATTCCATTGTCTATGATTCAACAACTGTGTGCAAAGTTTTCTTTTCCCCCAATGTACTGAATCATTAGTCAAAGTCCACTTTTGAAATTATTTTAGCATTATGAGTTGGTTTCAGATAAGAATGATTCATATTTTAAAGATATTCCCTTAAACAAAACCCACACATGTACATGACAGATGGTGTTAGACACATAACACATAGCCTATAGTAGTGTAGCTATATATATAGATATATATATATTACCTGCATGATTTTAGAGATAAGAATATCACTTGCATGGTTAGTCACAAGTCTGGCAGGGGACCTGAAAGCTACAGAAAACTTGGACAAAGGGCTCTGGCGTCAGGAGATTCCCAAGCACCAGAGGTTTGCATCTGGCTTGCTCCCTTCCTATCCCAAGCTTTTGGAAGGCAATTTCAACCAAGCCACGATGATAATTCATAGTTATGGTGCAGCTGCCAGCTGGCAGCCTCCAAGCAGAATGGGTTGCTACGAGAGAGGAGCTGGGAGAGCAGCCTGGTTTCAGTGCCTGCTTTAGATCATCCCAAAGCCCGAAATGTGTAACCTTCCCACCTACACTTATCCTCAGTCTTTCCTTGAGAGACTCCAGGTCATACACAGACTAGGCCCAGCAGTCGAGACTACAGCCCAAAGGAAGGTGTGAGACAGTAAATGGGACATGAATTTGGTTAAGGGAGCAAATATTTCACATTCCCTGTGAGCGAATGCAGCTGAAATCACATCTTAACTCACTGTTGTCTGAAAAACCAGAATATGCTAGTCCTGGTGAGTGCAACACCAGGGACAGGGGTGTTGACCCCATTATTCACAAATTAAGAGAGGCAGAAGACAACTCATGAAAAAGGGATGGTCACCAATTTAATGCACCCAATCTTCTGGACAGTTGGTAAACACCTAAACAAAATTTGGAATTTAATATTAAATAAGACTACTTTTCCCTGAATAAATAATAGATTAATCTTTTAAGGCACTGGAAAACCCACTCCAATCTTTTGCAGCTGTGTCCTTGGGTATGGACAAATGAAATACATACTGGGACAGACCTCTCCCAGTGCATGCCTGCTGGCATCATATCAGTATGACCTATACATATATTTAGGTGGGGTTTGCCCTAATACATGCTCACTCCTAAGCCTGATTCCAATCCATTTTTAAGGAGCACAGAGGCTGGAGCAGATGTCACTGACATCAGCTTCAGGCTGAGTAACTGAGTCATTACACAGGATACAGGATCTACTTATAGCTCAGCTAAGATTAACTGGAACATGTGGTTACCTGTCAGGTGGATTTCCCTACACAAATAACAATCACGCCTCCCAAGCCACAGCAGTAAGAAATGCCACCTCCATCTCCTGTAGGTGTCACACAGCTGCAGCATTAGAACGAGCATTGAAATCAGCATCACACAAAAGCAAAGTTTAAAATGCTCTTTTGTTACCTGTTCTCTCACCAAGGTGTGTGCACAGCAGCATGTGAGAGACACCTGCCATTTGCCTGTCCAAAGGGGTTTGGTTTTGTGCTAGTGGTGCATTGCCATACACTAGAAGTGCTTCAAAGATTTATCGTTATTAGTTTAAATTGGAGTTATCCCCCAATCAGCATGTTTTCCCCTGCAAGTATTTAGTGCATTGTATCTATCACTTTGTTTCCTGTGGTTTTTCCCTTTTTTTTTTTTTTTTTTGTTTTGTTTTGGTTTTTAATTATCTTAACTCCTTGTACAGGTTGATTTAATAAGGAAGCTCCAAATCCTTGACAAACAGCTGCACCAGCCATAACCAGTGCTACAAAAGTCATCTGTGCATTGCCTTCAGGTGAATTCATTGTGCAGCTTCCCAGCTATTCCTGGGAACGCAGTGGAATAGTAGCAAAGCATTCTTGGTTTGGCAAAGGGCTCCTACCTACACAGGGCTTTGCAATATAAAAATACATAGAATAAAAACTGCTGCTAGATATGACAAAGCTTCAGGGGATTGAATTTAAATATGACCAAAAAAAAAAAGAAGTCTGAATATCAGATTAAAATACCTAGTAGGAAGCAGGGTGGTTCACTATCGAGACTTTCATTAGCAAAGCTGCATGTCTCAGACATGCATTATCAATCAACTACACTTAGAAATCACCAGGAATATTTACCAATTTTTGGCTGGACTAAAGGATCAGATCTTGCCTGTACAATACAACACTGGGAAAGTATAAAAGTTTCTAGAGTTGTTAAAACAGGCTTGAAAGGGTGCTGGTAAATACATGGAGCTATTCCACAATCAACTCGACCTGGATCGCAGCCTCCGTTCCCTTGCAGTGTTTTGGTGGACAGATGAGCTTCAGTGGCCTGAGAGAGAGCTTTGCTCTACCTTGCATCTCCAAACACCTTCGGAAGATCCTTCTGAAAGGCCCTTTCCCCTCTGCCTATGCAAGGTGGCTCATTCTGCACTTGCACCCCCACGAAACCACGCCATGCTGGTGAATCATCCCATCAGGTGCTGAACCCCAGGCAGACACATCCCATGGCAGAGGGTGACATGAGTCACATGGCACTGACCCCAATCTCCTCACTGCGGAGGGCATGGAGGGAGCAAAGCACCACAGCTTGGGAAACGTAATTAAAAATACGTCGTCTTCCAAATTCCCATGTTCTGGGAGCATTTAACATAAAACAAGACCACAAACTACAACTAACTTGAAAATATTAATGAGGTATCACTTCAAGTTATTTTTTCTGGATTAATTTAGACTGTTAGCTAGTTGTTTGTAAATATGTGGTATCTTTAGTACTGAGCCTGCAGCCCGGCCATCAGCCCAAGGGAAGGTTTGTGTCACCACGGTTACAGAGGGTGCTGCAGGCTGTCCTGCAAGGGACAGATATCCCAGCAATGTTCAAGCACTCTTGAATTAGAAAACATCTTCTCCATACATTTCTTCTGTTAGTTTTCAACCAAGAACAGCCAGAAATCCCATGTTGGCCTCTGATGGGATAAGGCTGCCAACCTTCTGTAACCTCAGCCTTGCCCTTAAAGAAGCGCTCACCACTTCCCAGAATAGAGTGTGCGAGCAGATGTTTGGGAGGAAAGAAAGCCAACATCTGCCCTGCTAGAAATGTAAATCCTCCATACCCACGCCCTGCCACTGCTGCTTGGCACCGACCCACTCCTGGCGCCTGCAGCACATGGGCAGGCACANTCGGGCTCAGTGCGAAGCTGCTGCTGTGCGCCCAGGCTGGCACCCATGGGCACAACCGAGCACATGGGGTGGGCTCCGCTGGGTCTCCCAGGAGGGCATGTGCAAATAAAAGGAGATAAACCCCCCGACCACACCGTGCCATGGAGGGGACCACACATGGACGTGTCATTCTGCTCGTGACGTGCAGTAAAGCTGAACAAGGGCAAGAAGTCCCGGGAGTGCCGGAAGGAAAACCCAACCCTCGCTGTTGCTTCAGTTGTAAGTGGCCTTGTTTGTTGTGTTCCCTGCCGGCAGCACGAGCAATCTAAATAAAACATGGCCAGTAATTTATTTAGCAAGCAAGTCTTTGAAAAGTTCTTTTGCACAGCTCTTACTAATTTATGCCACACAAGATTAACTCTCCTTTCCCTCCACATGTCTGTGTGCTTGAAATGACTGGGGGCAAGATCCACATTAAGATCTCTGCTGCAGCCACATAATTTCCCAGTAGGACAGGCTGCCCCGAGCCGCAGTGAAATCCATTTCCAGCAGCTGCACTGGAGCACTGGCCCGGGTGTCAATGCGAAACATTACCCCTCCTGAAAAGTCTTTATTAGCAAACACAAGCATACTAAATATTGAAGGCACAGCTCCATGATCCATAGCCCCATGTAGGGTGCCAGGAGAAAGCAGGACAGCACTCTGTTGAACACACAGCTTGGGCCAGTTTAAGGGATCAGTAACAATCCAGATCCAGCAGTGCCGGGCACTGGTTACCCCACAGCACAGCAGGGATCAGATATAACAATAATCAAACAACAAGGAGGCCCATCGTTTTTGTGGCTTCAGTTGTATTGTCTTTAATGGCTATTTACAGGGTAATGGTTGTGGAGAAGAGGGTTCAGCTCTACTGGAAAGAACTTGTGCAAAGCCTGGTTTAGGAAAGATTAAATCTCCTTGTAATCCCCCCCGAGCAGCCAGGTGCTACTCCACGGAAGTCTTTAAAGCTGTGTAGCACAAAACTAGAAGAGATCAGCAGTGAGAACCAGATTTAGAAATTAAGATGGAAAGGGAAGGGAAGAAAAACCTCATCCATCTCTTCTGAGGAATGTAAAATCAGGTGGGATTTGCACTGTAAAACAAGTAGCCACCAATTCAAAATGTTATACTTGAGATTCAGTGTTATTTTAGACATATGTTTGTGAAATTGGTGGGGATGGACTAAGAATGGAAAAATTCTTGAATCTGTACCTCCCCCAGACATTTCCCAGACACTTGAGTGCCCAAAATAAACACTACTTTCTGTTATTTGATTCCACGGCAGCAACAGTTCCTTTTCCACAGCTCCTGTGTTGACAGGCAGCAAAATCCCTCGGATCCCTCCAGGCATCCAGCCCTTACCCTGTACCACTGATACCCAGAAAATAAACCTACTTATTGTGCCCTTATTGATTCGGTAGAGCTGCAACATCTGTGGGAAACAGAGTCTACAACTCGAATAAAGATGATCTGATTAAGTCTGCAATTGCACTTATTGCTACCAAACCCCCTTTTTCTTCTTAATGGGATTATTGATTTAGAGTTTATAGCAACCTAAATGTAACAACGAGACATGCTGCTGTGCACAGAGATAAAGCAAAGCAAGAAATGTTCGCTTTTAACAAGGAGGACAAAGCAATACTTCTCTGAGCATATCAATAAAGGTAGAGCAGCTTTAAAATAATGGATTCGTTAAGTATCTCCTTGTAAAACCCAGCGATGCATATACTTGGTGGTGGTCCAGGGGACAGACAGCAGCACCTGCCTCCTTCTGCCTTCCCCCCTGGGTGGTTATTCCTGATTAGTTGCAGCCCTGAGGAGAGGCCTGGCAGGGAGGAAGGATGCAAGAACTGCCTGGGGACTAAAGGTGAGGGCCTTGGTTTGGGCAGCAGAGCCCCCTGATTTAGACCAGCACAGGGAATACAGACCCATCACCATCCCTATCCCACAAGTGAGACTTGTAGGAAATCTGAGACCTCACCAACAAAGGCACATGTAGGAAAAACATACCAGATTTAGCAGCCAACATTATTATTAGTGACCCCTGAAATTTTATTATTTAAATAATTACACACAATAGCACATTAACAGAACTGCCTCTGGAAAAGGGACAACCAGATAAGGCACATTGCAGGGGTAGGAAACACAGCAGAAAACCACAAGTTGTCCTTAGTGGAGGCACTCTGCAGAACAGTTACCCTACAAAGAGCTTGCATTGCTTTGCAGAGCAAAAATTCAGACTGGTTCTTCAAGGGGAAGAAAAGTAATTACTTTTTTCCCCCATGCTGCTGCAATTCATGGAGAAAGAACAAACTGAAACCAAATAAAAAATGAAGACATGAAAACCCTCAACAACAAGCTTGAAAATGATCCATTTATCATGAGAAAATATCAGACTCCAGCACAGTTCTACAGCTCAGGACATGTGAAATGTTTCCCTGAATTCAGCTGTGCCCTTTACTAGAGATGCAAAGCAGTTCTCCTATTTCAGCTCTCACAAAACAGTTAACAGGTACATCATGAAAATTTTAAAAAAAAAGATAGAGAAGTTCAGTGACATATTAAAGTGGAATTCAGTGCTAAAAGCTGAGCTTGCTGCAGAAATCTCAACAGACTGTTAATGTCAAGAACTACCTATTTGTAGGGAACCCATATACACTCTGTTGAACAGCCTGAGATCCAACCCCTAAATAAAAGGGGATCAAAACCAAAAAGAGAGAAAGTAGAAGTGAACAGGTATCGATCAGCTCCAGGGGAATTGCTGGGAGGAAAGACCACACACACAAATTAGGCAGCTGAAAGCTACTGGGATTTCAATTTTTAGCTGTCTACTGTACCACTTTGTAGTTTCAATTAAAGCCTATGTTAAATGAACTAAGAGTGGGGTGACAGATCTTTCAAAGTAGATGTCTGCAGGGAAGTACCAGCAAATGACTGGGTGTTCCACATGGATTCGTATCAGGCCTGGCACACTCACCCCTGTCAATTATGATATTAAAATAAATATATATTCTACTAGGAGAGAACTTACAGAATCCACAAAGAGAACACCGGAGTAAATTAGGATGGAAGGAAGGCCAATAGAGTGGCCTGGATGGCCTCATGGTCTGGGCTCTTTCCAACAAAATAGGCTTCCACAGAGCCAAGACACCAAGCCCCATGTCTGGGAACAACAAGCATTCAGCATGAGAAACTGCATCCTAGAAAGCAGACCAAATAAAGGGTTTGGACAGCAAAAACCAAGCAATTTGTTTGGCATTCCCAGTGCAAAGCTGTCTAATATCATCCCTGAATACAGGAATCCAAGAACAGCATCTGGGCAGGGAGGTGCTATTTCACTTCTCTATAGAGAATTGGTAACAACCAATTCCTGCTTCAGACCTGACACTGAAGAAAGACTCGTGATAGCAGAAGGAAAAAAAAGCCACAAAAGGGTTAAGGGTGAGAAATATCCCAAACTGTCCTCAGTCATGTATGCCAGGGCAGAAGATGGTCACAGCTGACTGCCAAGGAGGGAAGGTGCCTCTGAAGCTGAGAACAACAAGGACCAAGGAGTGAAACCTGGAGCCAGACATAATCAAATTAGGAAAAAAAGGCCTATTGTCTGTAGCCTGGGAGAACTGACTGGAACACACTGCAAAGGAAAATGTGGATTCAGCACCTGCTGACTTCTTCAGACCACTTTCTAGGGAATCTGTTTAGTAGAGCACATTACAGGCTCAGTAGAGAAATAACTGGGACCTTTGAGGGTCTACAGAGCTCGTTACTAGGAAGGTGTTTCAAGCTGAGAATTGCAATTTACTTTTCTTTGGTAACTGTTGGGAATAGAGAGTCCTTAAATTCTCAGGCTAGTTTTCAGGAACACACAGTGTGCAATAAACAACTTCAGACTCTTTCCACCGCCCATAATGGCTCAAATCCAGTCCACCTAGCATCAGGCACCTTCTGTATCACCAGAGTTAAGAATATAACTCAAACCCACCAGTCTCAGGGAAAAAAAGAGAAAAAAAGCTTTTTTCAAATAAGCTCAAATCTTAAAGACATCTTCAGCACATCTCTCTTTTCCACTGCTTAAGGAGAGTTTCTACAATTCTCCACCACTGATTTAGATCCCTTAAGCAGAACTGGCTCTAATGTTAACCACCTGCAGGGGACCCCAGGGGGCTTCACCCTGCCCCAGGCCACTGGACTGGGCTGGTGATCACACTGAGATTTTTGTAGCTGCAACTTCCTCCTAGAGACTTTAACTGACGTCAAATACTGCCATTTCATTTTCAACCCCTGTGTAATGTGGGTTTTTTTCCCCTCCACAGTGCACCCCCCTACATTATTAATTTCAACACAAGACAGTTTCTGCTATTAAAAATTCCATAATAAACATCACTGCCGAGTGCTGATGAGCAGATGTTAAGCAGCATTTAAAGATTACAGGACCAAGGTAGGTCAAGTTATTTTAGTTCTCTCTGGAATCTAGAAAGCTCTTTTAAGCTGATTTTATGATGAACCCGATTGCCTGCTTTCATTACTAGAAATTCCCCATATCTAATCCCCTTGTTCCATGTAGCAGAGCGTGCTGAGGGAGACATGAGTGTTTCTCTTGGTCTAGCTTAATCAACCAGCTGTGGTTGCATTCAATCACCTTTCCTGGAGAATGAGCCTTCACTCACTACGGCTCCATCAGGAGAATAAATGGTACCCACAGGAGACAGGGACTGCTGACACTTGGAACACAGAGTTGATTCAGGCCCATAAGAACAGGCTGTTTGCATCAGTGACCCAGGACACACACACACACTTTGTCTAAGTCCAAAAATAATGGGCAACCATGCAAACTAATTCATCCTGAAGCTGAACGAGGCAGCGCACTGCCTGAATGGGAGTGGTTTTGGAGGAGCATCTGATTAAAGGAAGCAAGAACTTCCTTTAGCTGCATGAGCCTGTTTGGCCCGTGAACAGCCAGAGGGCAGAGGCAGAGAACACTCTAAAGGGCACCTGAGCAAAGATACAGAGGATGCCCAAAGCACACATCCTTCCTGTTTGGAAGTTACCTTGGGTGACCTGCACCCAAATCTGTTTCAGACCTGCGTGCCCAGGTCTCCAGCACGTCCTGCTCAAGGACTCCTCTGATTTCCTCCATCCTGCTGGTAGCCTGTGCGTAGTTTCCTCCTGTTTTAAGTTCTTACCACCTGCAGTGCTTAAAGGCTATAATGGCACAACCAGCTTAAATGGGGAGCAAAGGGAAAAGCTGTAACAGGTACCACTGCCCTGACTTTTGTACTAGTAGGAAGAACTGGGGTAACAAAGTCTTTCAGGAGGCATAAAATCTTTGGGCAGACAAATCCAAAGGAGCTGTTAGACTAAGATATGGAAACTTCACCTACTCTAACAATCAATAGTCACAAGGAAGCTCCCTTTTTCTCAGCAACTCCGTGTGTTCAGAGGAGGACAGACATCAAACCCAAATTGCGTGCATTAAAGTATGACCTTTATAACAACTACAGCAGCAAAATAAAGAGCAAACTAGAGTTTAATGGCTCTATTCAAGTACTTTTTATTTCTTAAGGGACCATTTCAGAAACACAGCTGAACTCAGAGACATGGGCTTTGATTTCTTTCCCCCATCCTTCCAATTCAGAAAATAATTTAAATTCCACAAATGCCAAATTGACCTTGCATTCTCCTCTGCTTGCCTGTTAATTAGAGTTTAACAAGCAGTGCTTCCAGCCCTTCATAGCACATCCAGAACAGAAAGTGATGCAAATGTGAACTGATAGGATCAGAGAGCTTTACCCTGCCATCAATTTCCACATAAATCCAGATGGGGCATCAACAGGAATTCCACAGACAGGGGATGGCCCAAAGCCAAGATGAAAGCAGCACTAATAAATCTTACTGTGGTCCTGTTGTTCTGTTACACTTCCATCCTTTATGAGGTTTAAAACATTACAGCAATTCCCATCTGGGGCAAGGCCCAGAACGTAATTTCATTCTCTTCTAACACTTTCAACTGACAAGACTGTCAACAGGCCAGTCTCAGCCAGGGAAACCAATGCAGACTCAGTGAGTCAGGAATATTCACATCTTCAGATAAACTATGCATTAGCAAATAAAATATCCTTAGCATAGCTCTTAATTAAAGCAACTTGCAGTTGTCACTTAAGCATTAATAATGCAGCACAGTACAGTGATTTTTCTAGGAAGCAAGCAAGGCTCTCTAAAAATCTCCCACCAGTCTTGATTTTGTGCTCCAGCTGGATTTTCCAAGTCCCATTTGGAATTCACCCTCCTTGCAATACTACATCAGTGTAGACTGTTCTTAGAGCTATACTTTGTTTAATCAAAGACTTATGGGCTTTTGTTGGGAATTTGTGTTTTTCAAAGCCAAAAAGCATACAGAAGTGTTTTAATAATGTCTGAAATGCTGCTCAGAACACAGCCAGGTAACAAGGAGCTCATGTAACTAGATTCGTGCTGTGCACTATTACAACAGCATTGCTAATCCAGGAAGATGCAGAGGTATCAAAGGGATGCCAAGGAAGCACCACAGCAATGTTTCAGGATCAAGTAGTCTCTGCCAGCTCTTCAAGACACACAATTTACAAACAATTGTCATCAACAGCTTTTTATGCTTAGCAGGGAAAGGAGAAGGTAGTGCTGTGGAACATTTTTCTGGGAGTTCTTCCCACATTAGCAAGTTCTCATTGGAAGTTTAAAAAAAAATGGGATGCAATACATTGCATAGACTGCAGTGAACAGGGGCACTATATCCAAAGCCCTCTAAAGCCAGTGGATGGTTCCTAAAGCTTTAGCAGATTCCTGATCATCCCATCACAGAGTGAGTTCCCTGCCTTTCTGACCTGTACCATACATCTACTGAAAAACAGCTGGAACAAACAGTGAAGAATCTTCTCTCAACACCACTAAAAAAACCCAGAAACAGCTGAAGAGCCTTTTTTGGTAACATATCCCAAAAGTGCACGAAAAGCATTTGCAAGTCTGACATGGGTTTCTACAGCAACACACTTTCACCCCAGCATTTAACTCGGGCTGTCCAGAGCCCTCCTGTCTGCATCCGGAAAAACAAATGGTTGTCTTTCCAGTAGCAGAAAGGGATTTGAGACACACACCCCTGAGGGCACAGGAGGCTGAAACCCAGCCTGTCTGAAGCCACTTGGTGCAGTCCAGCCTCCTGAAATACAGACTTGCCTTTTAGCCAAAGTCCAAGGGGAAGGTGGTTGTTTCCATATCTACAAGATCACAATACACAGATCACAATTATTTCCAACATCCACTGCTGAATTCAGAGACAACTTTCCCCTTCCCACACTCATTGCAATGGCCACAGGCACAGTTTCCTCCCACTTCTCCCCTCAAGTGGTTTATGCTGTTTCACCCTCCTCCCTGTCCAAGAAGTCTGCTGCGATGCACAGGGAAAAGTAACTGCATAGGGAGAACTGCTGCTTCTTAGCTCAATGAATGTCACTGAAATTTGCATCCTTCAATGGAAAAACAGATATCTGAATGATCAGCCTTTGAATTTAAGCACTGAAGGGAAAAACAGGACAATCCAAGATATATTAGTGAGATTCTGCTATTACCTACTGTAACGAAGTTAGATTATTTTTGTTTTAAAGTCCCCACCCTCAGCTGCCAGAAGCCTGCACCAAGGGCTTGTGAGGAGGGAGAGAATGAGAAGACAAACCAACCCCCAATCCAAGATGTTGCCCCAAGATTCATTCAGCATATGCCAAGAAACACCCAGTTTGCTGCAGAAACCATCAAGGGAGATAATATTTCAATTAAAATAAAAAAGTTTCCACCTTTTCTTTTCTGAAATGGCTTGATAAAAATTCTCATCTAAAATATTTTTGCTGTATCAGAAAAGGGACTTGCTCATTTGGCAGTGATATTTATTGTGCTCAGCAAATGCTACACATTCCTGCCTGTAACACATATCCCATCTCTAAAAACTTATCTTCGCACTTTTTCAAATTACTGAGTGAAAATACAAAAAAAAAATAAAATTACAGACTCCAGTGATTCAGAGTAACCCTCTCCAGCTTGTGTTTTTAAAAATAGCTTTAAAGTCACAACAGAATTTTTTGTTTCATTTTTACCAGCCTGCTCAGACTTGTCTCAGTTTCCTGTTCTTCTCCCATTCAATTCTGTGGAAATTTTGCCTTCAGTGTCATCAGAGGAGGAAACTCAGGCACATTCATTCCTCCAGGATAAAGTAACCACAAAAGCACCACCACACACCTCTAAAGTCACTGGACAGTCCTCCTTTTTCATACTCTGCCTTTGGAACAGGTCTCACTGAATCTCCAGGACCTAAACACCACCGCCTGCCAGTTCAGCTCAGATTTGACCAGGGCTGGAAGGTTCAAGTCACGGTCACCCCTGCAGTGCCCCTGTGTCTTCATCCCCCTGCAATGCCAGCCCATATCCAGAGCTGAGCAGCTCACATCTCACCCCTGGAGCCTCAGTGGGCAACCCGAGCCCTGGGAATCAGCTGCCAGCCCCTCTTCCTTCCCCAGGGCCGCCAGTGTGGCCCCTGGCTGTGGGCAGAGGTGCCCTGCTGGGGCAGTGACCTGCAGCCAGCCCTGCCCGGGGCTCTGCTCAGTGCATCCTCCACCAACCCCACCAGCCTCTGGGCAATTCCCACAACAAACAGGCTGCTTTCCATTTTCAGCAGGAGCCACTCTCAGTGCTTGGACTCACGTCAAGGCAATTTTTTTTTTATTTTTTTTTTCCCCCCTCCCCCAAATCCCAAGCGTAGGGGAAAAAAAAAGAAAATACATTCTCCTCCATGCAGTTTGTTCAGACTGATGTGCCAGGTCTCAAACGAACAAGCAAGAGGCACATTCTGTCCCAAATATTTTGTGCCAAGCTGACCTGGGCACTCAGTGGTGCCCGAGTAACCATGGCAGCACATTTGAACAATGCCAGCCACTTTGGAACAGGCTCTGGAGCTGCTGATGGAGGGACAGAGACCTGCTGCTCCCCCAGACCCAAGTGACACTCACAGCAAGCAAGTGAGAGCACTGCTCCAGCCTCAGAATTAATGGGACAGCACAGGAATATGCAGGTAAAGCTCTGGAAACATCCTGAATCGTCTGGATACCTGTGGCCATCTCAGTTGCCCGACTAGCCAGGTGTGATCCCCCCCTTGCTAAACCTTGTAGGTGCCAGTTTCCTGCTTGGCAAGAGCCCCCACCAGACCAGAAGTCCAAAGCACATACTGACAGCTGGTTTCCAGTTACATCAAATTGTACTTGGTGCAGAGAAGTATTTACCTGCTGCAATTATCCCTGGAGCTGGAAGTATCTCCAAGACCTTAGCAGCCTTGAAAAAGCTAATTAGTGCACTGCCATAAATAATTTGATCTCTTAGGAGGAGATGTACTCTCTACACAACAAGTAACAGCTTTCTTTAATGGAGGGGGAGAAAAAAAAAGAAAAAAAGGATGATTTGCCAATGCATCTCTGTATTTTACTAGAGGTGTTTATCAACCATTTATAATTTGCCATAAAGAAAACAGAAAACCAAAACAAAAAAAAAAAGAAACCTCGCCCTGAAACACAACACATTCTTGTAGCTACACCTTCCCTGGAAAGCAAATCTAGATCAGTCCTGTTTTGTCAGACATAAATATCTCCTGCAGGAAAACCTCACATGAAATTAAAAGTCAGCACAGGTCACTTCTCCCAAACCCTTTTGTCATTGCAGAGGTAGAATAAAACTGCACAGGGCAATCTCCTCCCAGCCCTGCGCCAGGGACGAGGCAACTGCCTGCCCTGTGCCCTCTGAAATGAGAGGAAAAACAATTGCTCCCTTATGCAGAAAAAACAGCTTTGTCTGGTACCACAGATGATGGCACGTCAGGTTTCCCACTGTAAATAGTGAACACCAAATAAAATACAAAATTTAAATAAAAAACAGAACAAAACAGAAAAGTTATAAATCACCTGCTTAGCTAGTGTTGCTACCCAGAAGTTTTAACATACTCTTTTTAATACATGAGGTTGCCTTTTAAAGAAGTTTCCTTTTGTCCAGTGAGGTCAGGAGAACAATCTCCTGTGGCTGAGATGAGCCCAGGTGATGAACTCTGTTACAGTAGCATAAGGATTTTAAGTCACTCACTTGAAATACGCCAAGTAAAAGAGCATCTAGTACCCTAAAAACCACCCAAACCCTCCTAAGAAACAGCCATTCAGTTACTTTTCTGAATACTTATTCTTAAAAATGCACTCCAGAAGTGCTGCCGGGAGCAGCTTGGTGGTCTGAAAACCAGAGCAAAGCTCTTGCCAACACCTTCCAGCAGAGCAGAGGCACAGAGGGTGCCCCAGAGGCTCCAGAGAGCCTGGGCAAGGGGAGCTGTGCCCCAGGAGCCAGCACAAGGTGACTGGGAGCAAGGGAACAAGGGGGTACCACAGACACGACTGCCCAGCATCCTTCCCATGGCAGGAGCCCCTGGGAACAGCTTTGCCAGGAGCAGCCCAGGAGCCAGCCCAGGTGGAACACCACAGCAGCTCTAATAAACAAAATAATTTCTCTCAGTGGCACCAAACAATCAGGGCGCTTCTGTACTTGAAGCTTTGCCAAAACATCAGCCCAGCCCTCCTGTGGAGGAAAGAAATGGGCCTTTGAACGCCTTGGGCAAACTTATACTTTTCTAAGCGCAACCTTTTAGAAACAGCTATAGCCAAGGGTGCAATTAATTCAATTCTTTACAGAAGATTTTTAGCTCTGTAAGACTCATGTATTATTTAAGCATTGCAGCTAAACCATGAACATTATTGAGGTCCAACTTCTTGGAAGTGAAGGGGGGAGGAAAAAAAAAAAAAAAAAGGAGTTGTTTTGGAGAAAAGTCTCTGGAAAAAATCCCACAACATCTTCGTCCCTCCTCCCATATTCCCGGGCTACCCACAGAGACCTTGCATTTCTGGAGTTTAGCAGTACCTGATGCTCTCCATCAAAAGGATCATCACCTGCAGCAGAAGCCTCAGCCAGGTGATTTCCTCCTGTATCTGCAGGATTCAGGCTCCCTCAAGGATGATGCAATAGAAGGCTGATCTCCCCTCCCAATCTAAAACCAGCTGGGTGAAGAATCCTTACACACAGAGCCAGTAGCAAACAAGAAATAAGTCTAATCTGTAGTTACATAAACATTTTTACAGAACAACCACTTCGCTGACTGAGAAAGTGCCAGCTTTAAACACCTAAAATAACACAGCAGCTTCACTGCTGGCCTGCATTTCACCTTTGGGAAAGGCCTGAGGGAAATCAGGTCTCTGAAGCAAAACAGAATCAGCTTCTCCCTGGCAGGCTCATGCACTAAAACACCAGGAAAATGTGTGCAAAAAGGAGGCTAGAGCTTTGCTGGCAGTGATTTCTGTGGCCTTCTTTGTATTTCTGAGACCTAAACACCGAGTTCAATGAGCAAAAAGCCACCTGGATCAGGAGTCAGCCTCCCATTCCCAGAAGGTCCTTCTCTGCTCAACAACACTTGGCTCTAGTCAGGCAGCGAGTGTGGAGCTGGAGCCTTCAAACAAATACCAAACACATGAGACATTCTACAGTTTCTAGTCACCAGCCAGTTAGTCAAAAACCTTTGTCTTTGAAGAAAGAGAACACAGCAAATGCTCAATTTGTCACTGCCCAACAGCCAACGCACCAAGGATGGACAAAGAGAACAGGGCAATACAGAATCTGCCTCACCAGCACTCACAGCCAAGCCAAGTCACCCACAGACCTGCCCAGCTGATGCTGCTTTCAGGAGCCCCAGCTCTGCCTGGTTCTAAACAGAAGCACTCTTCCTAGAGATGTGCATTACTGCACATTCCAAGCGCCGCAGCTGTCGCTCAGCTTTCCCAAAGTTATTACTTCTGTGCACTCAGAGCAGTTTGGGAGCTGAAGGTTGTGTTGGCACTTCCACGCTCCATAAACAGTAAAAATGCTGGGATGTGGTAATATTTACTCCTGTTTTGCCATCTGCTTATATATGCACATAAAACATGTGAATCCCAGAACGTGGAGCAGCAGAGGAACAGTTACAGCTTTTCATTGCAAGATAAGGGTACAAAAATCAATGCACATCTTTTCTTCTTAATAAAAAAGGTGCTATTGCACACACACACACAAGAGAATATATATATATATACAGCAAAAAATAATGGAAGAAACTCTTTTCAATTAAATATATACTCCTTAGCCTTGCCTCTTACTAAAGAATCAATGCCTGCACAAAACCCTCACAAAACCCTCCCTCAAAGTCTCTACCATCTGGATTATTTAATAAGTATAAACCAAACCAGCCCAAAACCAGAGGGCTGAGTTGTTAATCTTTAAAAGAACCATCTCAGCTACAGACCAGATTGCAACAGGACAAATGCACCCAAAGACCCTTTCCCTTGATCACCACGACATACCTTAGAAAGACTCCAACTTTGAGTATTATTTCCACATTGAAGAGTTCTGTTACCTTCCTCCTCCACGCAGCCTGAGCAGAACTGGAAGAAAGCAGCCAGCCCCTCAGCAGCCCCAGCCAAAGAACAGCTCAGCCCAGGTGTTCCCACTGTGCCCATCCCAAACACCTCCCCTCGCAGGTGGGGGCCCTTACACAGGTGCTTATTGTTAAAGTGAGTACTGAAGACAGGATCCAAGCCTGGGGGTGTGTTTAAGTAACTCTCTAAATAAAGACCAGCATGGCCAATGGAAGGGTAAAGACCCTCTGCTTCCCTCAACCAAACCCTGAGTTAGTGTTTAAAACAACTGACCCCATCCACACACAGGCTCCTGGACGTGCAGGGAATAACCAGGACAATTCCAGTGTTGCACCTCTTAAGAATCCAGTGAAATACACAGAAGCTACTTCTTCAAAGGGTGGACTCAGTGCCATGATCTAGTAATCACCATGGTGTTGGATCAAGGGTCCGACTTGATGATCTCCAAGGTCTCTTCCAGCCCAGCTGATTCTCTGATCTCAGCACAGGTAACCCCAGAGGTCAGCTCCTTCCAACTTATTTTGAAAAAAGCTGATGAAGGTGGATTGAGTGGAGGGCTAATGCCTCTGCTTGGCACTAACCCCTGTCAGATGAGACTTTTGCACTTTTTCTCACCTTATGACACAGATTCTTTTGATATCAAATGGTCTTTGTGTTGTTCTGGGTTTTAGTTTTTCCTCAGGGCAGAAAACATACTGCTGTAGGTTGGGGGTGGAACATGTGTCTAGTTAAATGCCAGCCAGAATGAGAAGAGATGAGAACAGAGAAAGATGACAGAGCTGGATAAACATTTCTGCCCCAGCTGGTTGTCCTCTCACAGAGAAAACTTCCAACTTGCTGGTCCACCAGGCAGGCAGTGGGTTTGCTGTCAGAGCACATGGACATGGTCGAGGCCTCTGCAGAAGGACCTGGACAGGCCAGATAGATGGGATGAATCCAACAGGATGAGGTTTAACAAGACCAAGTGCCAAGTCCTGCACTTTGGCCACAAAAACCCCCTGCAGCACCACAGGCTGGCGATGGAACAGCAGGACAGGGCCAGGCAGAAGGGGACCTGGGAGTGCTGACTGACAAGAAACTGAACATGAGCCACCACCTGCCCAGGTGGCCAAGAAAGCCGATGGCATCCTGGCCTGGATCAGGAATAGTGTGACCAGCAGGACCAGGGAAGTGATTCTTCCTCTGTACTGAGCACTGCTGAGGCCACACCTCAAGCGCTGTCTCCAGTCCTGGGCCCCTCAACTCAGGAAGGACATGGAGGTGCTGGAGCAGATCCAGAGAAGGGCAACAAGGCTGGTGAAGGGTCTGGAGCACAAGTCCTGTGAGAAGCAGCTGAGGGTGTTCAGCCTAGAGAGGAGGTGCCTCAGGGGAAGTCATCGTGCTCTCTACAACTCCCTGAAAGGCAGGTGTAGCAAGATGGGGGCTTTATCTTCTCCCAGGCAACCAGCAGTATGGCAAGAGGGCACAGTCCTAAGCTGTGTCAGGGCAGGTTTAGGTTGGACATTAGAAAGCAGTTCATTACAGGAAGAATGATTGGACATTGGAATGTGCTGCCCAGGGAGGTCATTGAATCATTGACCCTGAAGATATTTAAGAAGAGAGTGAATGTGGCACTCAGTGCCATGGTTGAGCAGACAGGGTGGTGTTGGGTCAGAGGTTGGACCCAGTGATCTCAGTCTTTTCCAATCCTGTTGATCCTCTGATTCTATTCTCTGACACAGCCCTTTAGAGCCTCCACCAGTATAGGGCCTCTGCTCTCACACTGCGACAAGTCATCTGTGATCGCAATTGAATAAATTTAGGGAATAGAGAAAAAACTTCTTACACGACTGTACTTCTACCAGTCTAGAGAGAAAGTAGCTGAACTCAGAGCAGCTATGAAAGTGAATATTCAGTGTCTTATGCGACTTTAAAGGAATTAAGAGACTCATTTTACAGTGCATTTTAATTAAAAGTTCATTATTAGAATTTTCTTTTAAGAACAGCATACTACATATTCATGGAAATATGTAACTTTACCCTACAAATGGGACTGTCACCATATTATTCTTACAATTCAAACATATGAAAAATAAAATATGATATTCAGCTTTATAAATCCCCCCTCCCCCCTTTTAAGTCCTTTTTCTTTTAAATAACAAAAGTATTAACTCTTTCCCAGTACAGTGCATTTGCTATCTGCGAGCCACAAACCAAGTTGTCACATCAATGCCAAGGAAACAGCAACATTGTTTGCAAAATATTGAGAGAAAATGATAAAAAAATATAGTAGTCAGCCCAGTGCTTACAGAAGAGACAGTCAACAAGAATTGAAAAAGCAGCACATTTTCATATTACATAGGACCATTATAATAACATATAAACCAGTGCAGAAGACTTATGCTGGAAAAATATATAGCAATTCTCAGCAAGCAGAAACTGAACTTTGGCACTTGCTCATAAAAAGGCCTTTCAAAGCAAAACAAAACAGAAATTCTCTTTATCACCGCTTGTATATTCAAAAAAAAAAAAAAAGACATTGACTAAAGTAAGAGAAACAATAGAGAAAAGTTTACAAGCCAGGTCACTAGGAATTCAGTACATTCAGCCTACAGGAAACACAAGTACAATCTTTCATCCATCCATTGCCACCAGGATCCTGGTGAGCAAAGGACAGGCTTTGGGACGGAACCTCACTCGAAGCATCTCTACTTCAATGGAGCTGTGCTGATGAAACAGCCCTTTCTTCAAATTGAACTGGTACAGCGTGTCTCAAATGCATACCCTCATAAAATAAGGATTTCTAATCTGCAAAGTAAAAAGCAAGAGCCTTGCACTCAGACAGTGGCTGTTCTGCTCTACCCACAGTTGCACCATAACCACTGCAGTGTAAGGATTGATTTTTTTTTTTTTTAAAAAGGGTTAAAAAAGAATGGCTTTGATTCAAAGGGGAGACAATAGACTGGAAGGAAGGATTCACATTTAGCCTGTTAATCCTGGTGCTCTGTCAGCACCTCCCATTATCAGGAGTACTACAGTGAACATGTGCAGGGCTGTTCTCCCTCCCTGCAGGACTCATGCACTGAGCTCAGGCCCAGCCAAAGGGCTGAGGCCAAAGCATATTTTTGGATCAGGCCATAAGAAAGCCAGGGCTGCTCTAGCCAAAGAGTGCTCCTTTCATAGACAGGCTCCATGCCCTGAACTAGCAGCTATCTTTGCACTGAGGCAGTTTACTCAACTTTTTTATTCTTTCAAGAGTTAAGATCGGGAAAGGGCAGAGAGAAAAATAAGTGCTTCAGATTGCACAGAAGATTGTCCGACTAAAGGGGGCACTTGAATGGGAAACAATCACAGCTATAAATCTAGCAGACGTTCTTCACAAGTCTCCACAGGCCATTTAGTAGCACCTCCAAACACATCAACGTTGTTATCGACCCAGGGGATGATGTTGCCAGGCATGTTGATGGAGCAGTTAGCAATATTCATGATGTCTTCAGCCTTTAAGACCCTGTCCCATATATTGAACTGGCTCATCTCCCCAACAAAGGCTTGAGTTGCATCAAATCTTCCTCCTACTGTGTCCTTTAGGCACACAAGAGTTAGGATTAGACGAGAAGGTTATTTTGGCATTTTCTTCTCCAAACTTGTAGTCCCTCCCCACCCAGCCACACTGCTAGAAAGAGGTGCAGAGTTAGGTCACAGAGATGAACAAATTCAAGTTTCTAGAAGGGCTACATTGAACAGGACATTCCGTGGAACAGTTAGAAGCTCTAATCTGACTTGTGTCAAAACAACTGAAGGCAAACGGTGCCCATGGTTGTTGGTGCCCTCACCCTCACAGACACCTCTTCATTTCAGTCTGAACACTGTGTACAATAGGACAAAGTGTTTAACAGAAGTTGTCATAGGTGCTGTTTGCTTGGGGAGTTTTATTTTGCTTTAAAACCTGTCATTCACTCACCTGTTCCTGACCCAGGATCAAGACGCCTCCAGGTTTAATTGGATGCCAAGGAGCAAGATTCTCCCCAGTGCCAAGCTTCTCTCCATCCTGAAACGCCTCCCACATTCCATCCCTGGTTGTCCAAGTTATGCAGATGTGATGCCATTTTCCATCACTAACAAAGAGAGGGAGCTGGGCAACCTACAAAAAGCAAAGAATAAACATGTGACAAACCAAGTCTACCAGTTCAAGCCCAACATTTGAAAAGGGACAGTCTTTACTGTCCTCAGAAGCAAAAACTTTAGGGGCAAAAGTTAGTCCACATCTTTCTACTTTGTCGCAGCTCTCCTGTGTTCAGGAACACAGCCATGCTTTTTATTGTAGATGTGAACCTTCCCTTCATCTAGAACTAAATTACACAAGACTGGAGTCTGAGTTGCTATCACAGAATCATAAAATTATTTAGACTGGCAAATCCCTTTAAGATCACCAAGTCCAACAATTAACCCAGCTCTGCCAAGGCCACCACTGAACCACATCCTCAAGTGCCACATCTACATATCTTTTAAATCCCTGCAGGGATGGTGGCTCCACCACTGCCCTGGGCAGTTGTGTCAGTGCTTGACAACCCTTCTGGCAAAGAAATTTTTCTGGATATTCATTCTAAACCTCCCCTGGTACAACTTGTGGCCATTTCCTCTTGTCCTATCTCTTGTTACATGGGAGAAGAGACCAACCCCCATCCTACATATTAACCTGTTGCATTTGTTTAAATCTCAGTGCTCAGTCATTACTTTCCATCCAGTGCTCATGTTAAGTTCCTCTTTAAACCTGGGGTTTGCCAGCACCATTTATAGTAGCAACTCTGGCAAAAGGATCTGCCTGCTACCAGTTCGACTTGTGGGAACTGTTATGTAGGGCTCACAATAAGGAGGAATTACGTTCCTTTAGGAATTTGATCTCAAAACTGACTCAAGTCAACATAAAAACAAAAGCAATGGGCTATGGAGCAGTTGTGATGTGGGAAGAAGGAAAGCCTGAGAGCACATTAATAGTACCAACATAATATTGAAGAGAAAAAGTTACTGCTGAATAAAAGTAGCCTCAAGTTTCCCCCCTACTTCACAAACCATTAAAAATAATTGGCTTATTGATCTGGGAGGACAGTGGGACTGTTAAAACCCTTAACTGGCCACGTGCCAAACAACCTGAGCTGTGCTGTAGACCTGTAAACACCTGATCCCTCAGAGAGCAGCAAGTTACCAGGAAACCTAACTGAAGGTGTGGAGAAAGGAAGGACTTATAATCTGCTTTAATGCCAAGTTTCAATGGGTCTTGTTTTCTTCAAGCATCATTCTGAAGCTTCTCAGAAACCATTAGGAGTAGGAAGCAGAGTGAGACAAATGTTGCTTTTTGTACCTAAAGTCTGAAAAAATTGTATTTAAACTGATATTCAGTCACTAAGCATAACAAAACCAGACAAAATTCCTTTTACTATATCTAACTTCTACAACTAGATAGAAATACTGCAGCTGGCTTAGATCTCACAGATCTTGCAATAGTGTGGCTTCAAATACTGTTTCTGCTTCATAAAACAAAAAAAGCCAAGATCTGCTTGTAAATTCAGACAACACACCTAAGTGTGTGCACATCTAGGTGTCATGCTGTTTTTATCTCAGCACACAAATATCTGTACCACTTGACCTGTTTCATGAACTTGCAGTAAGAAGATTAACAACAGACAAGCAGACATTGCCATCTCAAAGGCTTCTCTGAGACAGAAGGAAAGAGTCAGTGAGAGGTACCCAGGAGTCAGGCCTTACTCTCCTTATGCAGATAATAAAGAAGATTCAGTGAATTCTCACCTTATCATTAATTAGCAATTCAATTGGATTATTCCCCCATTCTATAAGGACAATTTCGTTAGCTTGCCCAGGGACAGCATATGAGAATGGAGTGCCAATCCCAGGAGAAGCACTGGATCTCAGCCACAAGCACACAGTGAAAGCATAGAGCTCTGGCAGAGTCTTCTTGATCTTCCCATACAAGTAGTTTGTGCGGAGGGGAAGGGAGACTTTGAATTCATCAGGTGACTTGAATGCACTGTGACCTGGAATTACATTGAAAAAGAAAAGCCTGTAACACCAAAAAAACCCAATGTATTTCTAATTCAGGTTAAGACACAATTTATATTGAGAATCTCTAGAACTTTAATCACCTTAGAGAGGTACAGAAAAAGTACACTGAAGTAGTGTTGCTGAATGTTGATTTTGTGGCACATAAAAATACAACTAGATTTTATCCACACCATGCTATTTACGTAGTTCATTTGTCCTGCTCATTTAGAGCAAAAGAATATATGGCAGACAATGCTTCTTTATCACTTAGCTCCTGGCTGGAGGCCTGCCTGTTTCAAGCAATTCAAAGTGGGTTAAAAGATATTAACTGTTACTAAAATGGATTCTCTATGCTCATTAGTAAAGAATCACAGTACTTCAAAACCAGCATTTCTTTTCCTACTACTGCTACACAGGCAGCGAGGAGCAGCAGCCCCATTTTAAGATCTCAGGCTGATGTTTCATTTTCAATGGCCAACCTGAAACAGGAGAAAGCTGACAGTCCAGAAAGCAGCTAAACTCAGTAGGACTGATTTCTGCCCCATCAATTAATCAGGATGAAATCTGAACAGTTCAAAGTGATCTGAATTAAAAATGCAGTATCAAGTTATGAACTATGACAAGATTAGACATTTGATTTAATATAAAAGCAGAAATTAATATTTAGTTTTTCTAAAAGACATGATAAAAAACCAGTGAGATATTCCAGACATGCTTACAAAATTGAGAACCCTTAAGACCAGAAGTTTCTGAAGCTGCAATACTCTATCACATAGTTTGTGTACAATTCTGATGTAGGCACTTACAAGTAACTTTCTAGAATGAAGTATTAAGAAATAAATCCGACATTGTGCCACACAATAAAAGCCACCAGTTCTGCAGTAATGTCACCCTCAACTCTGTAGCAACCTGTTCTTATGAGTCCCACTTATTTCCTTCACTCACAAATTCAGTCCCCTTGCCAAACTTCACACTCCAATCCCAATGAAGAGCTGTTGTCACAAAAGCTTTCCATGATTCTCATATATATATTTTTTAAACCATTGGCATTCTCTCAGTTCCCATTCTCAGAAGCAACTCAAGTGTTTTGGCTGCATTTTTCACAGAACAAGGGGGTGGGAGAAGAAGGAGTTTTTCTTGCATCTTTGTTGAAGAACTTAGAGAGCAAAACCTGAAATATTCTAAACTCTAAGCAAAAAAAAAAAAAAAAAGGCCAGGGTCTCAGAGCTAATGTTGAGCAACTTCCATTAGGCTGGTACAATCAGTCTCACATAGAAAAACAAACATACTCCATTAACAGCATTAGTTGCCCTATGAAAAAAACTCCAGAAAGCAATAATGGGTTGGAAAAAACCAAACAATATTCAGCTTTTTTTTTATTTTATTTTTCAGTTTGTTCTCATGACTTAAACATCCACAACTCAACATGATAACAAGATCCTCATGTTCTGAGCAATGGGCTCATGCACAGGAGAAGACAATCCTTTTCCTAAAGAATTTCAATTATTTTTGGACTAGATGGGCAAGAAACACTGTTATTCCCTTTTAGAGGTGGAGCAAACAGGTTTAGACACAGTGACCTGTTCAAGTGTTCAGCAAAGCCAGGAACCACACTGAAGTCCAGGCTGCAGGATTATTTCTCCTGCCTCATCTACCGTTCTCAGTGGAGACAACTGGTGAAGAAGTTACCCGGCGCCTTTGGGAATCACACCACTTGTACAAGTTTCAAACCCTTCTGCCCCACTGGTAACAGCCATCACAACCACAGATACAGAAATCCAAAGTTCACAGTCTCACCCCAAAGGGTTAGTTTTTTTGCTCAATTTATTTAGTCTCAGGACAACAAGGAGCTTATGACACTTTAGTTAGTTGTCAGGAAGAGATGCTAAACAACACTGCATTTTAAATAAGAGCCCAGTAGAAGTACTATTTTCAAAAGAGGTCATAGAAAATATCTGTATTTAATCCCCCAAAAAAAGTTCTTAGATCACTACTACCCTCACTTTGATTTGACAGAGGAGCCAGAACAGCTAAGCTGCACAGTAATTGAGAGCAAATTACACAACTGAAAGAAAGACTGTCTTGGTTTCTGTCCCAAATTCTTCACTTCCCTGGAGACTTAAGACAGCCCTCACTCCCCACTCAAAAAAATAAAGGTGGAAACAGGCTATTTTTAGCCCAACTGAATTACACATTCTTGTTCTCCCACCACTCCCCTCTCTTTCTGATGACTTGCTGCTATGAGTCACATCTTTCAGAGACAGGGACTGCACTTGACACATAAGACATTAGCAGGGCACTAATTCTCCATAACCTTAGTTGCAGGTTAGGCTTTATCTTGGCTCTCAGGAAATACTGAAAGACAGAGCCAGTAAAAGTTCTATTCTTGCTCCTTCCCTTTTCCCCTCATTCATACTTCTTAAATTAAACAATAATAGATAGAATATTACACAAATGGTTCAATTAGGCTGCATTTTTAAATTCATAGGATAGGTATGTTTATACCATTTTGAAAGTATTGTCCATTAAGCTGCTTTTAAGCAGAGAGCTATTCACCTTGGAAAACCATTTAAGGATGGGGCAGTGATATTTACTGGCACTCTAGTCCTGCACAGTGCACTCTGTACGTGGACACACAGTTCTGTGCTTTAGCTCACTTCCACAGGCATTTGTAATTCAAATAAAGAGACCCTACTCAAGCATAGAGACCTGAGTAATAATTAACCCAAGTACCAGAGTGAATGAGTAGGATTACAAGAGTGTCCCCCAGTGGACCATGTGTAATCTCCTGTAAACTCCAAAGCTTAGGATAGGGCACAATTCAAGTATCTGCAGTTACCTGAAGTCATAACCAGCAACAAAAGGAAAGACCACTATCAATACTTCCAAAGCAGCAGGAAACAAGTCCAGTATAAAATGTCATTCATTACATCGAAAACAGTTGTGCTAATTAAATTTAGCCCTTATGATTTTCAGTCCAAATAAAGACAGGTAGCAATACTTAGATGCGTGCCTGACATTACGTAGCTATTTACACCCATGTCATACTTCTTATTTCCACTTGCCTCCCTATGGATCTTTCCATCCCACAAACACTAAGAGTTTCAGCCTAACCACCCACACATGCCAAATTAAGACACAGGAAGCCAAAGCCATGCAACAGCCTGTCAAGCAAGAAACCTGCGACAAAAGAAAAGAGAATGTGAGTATTTGCACTGTCACCCACTATTTAGTCCAGCACCTTAATGTCTTTCCCTCAGGGCCCACATTCAGTCTACTGCACTGGAAGGAGGGAGTAAACAAAATTAATCAGCATGGGGGAGTGTTTAAGTCCTGTGCAGATTACCTTTTTCTAATTCAGACACTCTTTCCAGCAACGCATTCAAGGCTGTCTCTGTCTTCTGCCGATGGGCAGACGTCTCATTATGAAGCAAAGACTTCTCATCCTCAAGCTCAGCCACTTTGCTCAGGAGTTGGCGTTCCAGGTCTCCGAGCCTCCGCTGGAGCATCTCTCGAAGGTCATTAGGCAGTGCTGCATAGGACACGTTGGCTCGGAGTTGGTGCTTTAGAGGAAACAAGGAACAAAAAGAAACTGTCATTTCTCAAAGAGAAACTGAAACTCGGATATGCTCTCCACTCAAAGGGAAGGAAGCAAGACCATGGACCTCTCCAGCAAGTACAAAAGAGACATTGCTTTTTAGCACTTGTCATGTTCAGTGTTTTTACCAGCACTGTAGCTAAAGTGGTCCTGAAACAAAAGGGCACTTTCATTAGAGGTTTCCACTCCTTCATATGAAGGAGTCTTCATACCCTTAGGTTCAATGAAATCAATGTAGGGTACAGGTCTGATGCATTTGTACGTGTATGTGAGTCATGGCACATCAGTCACTTTTGACTTTACTTACTGTAAGTGACATGGTCAACATAAGTAAAGAGAAAAACTATCACTTCTCTTGAAAAAAAAAAAAATTAAGCTACTTTGTAAGCAGATTTACCAAGTGAAAGTCTCCTCAGTTTGATCTGTACAGAAAAGAAGTCAGATGCTCTTTAGATCAACTGTAATATTAACCAGTGAAAGTATTTTTATTTAAACTGAAAAAAAGGCACTTCACACTCTCTGAAGTAACACTGGTATCTCTAAGGATACTAAGAAACCAATGTAGGTTCCACCTACCACATTATTCTAGTAGAGTTTCTTTTCTACAACCCTAAGAAGAATGCTTCAGAAAGACAGCAATAGTAATAAAAGGATGTTACACTACCAGATCACTCACAACTGTACTTGCAAAACAGTCCAGTCCCCACAGAACAGCCTTTAGGAAGTTACTCACCGTCCTCACATCACCACCGGCTATTTGGAGGACAGCAGGAGGACACGAATGGGGCTTCCAGGGTGTGAAAAGCAAAACAACATCCAGCTCAAACCCTGCGGGAATCACCTCTACAAAACATTTCCATGAGCGCCACTCAAAACGTGGGCACTGCCCAAAGGCTCATGGAAATCATTTATCGGTGGGCTGGGGCCAAATCCCCTTTCTGTTCAGGGACGTGCAGAATCGGGTTCTTTTTATTCCGTGTCAGCTCTAAACACCTCCTCGTATGTGCCCAGCCTGCCCAACGCCATCTCCTCGTTACCCCCGCTCTGTTCAGCACCACATGCCGAGCTCTTCGCGCCCGAGGGGCAGCCCTGCGCCTCCAACCCCGCCGAGTCACCGCCCCAGAAAGAGAGATTTACACACGTTAACAGAGAAACTAAGCCGTGACAAGCAGGGAAACCGTAATCGCCCTCCACGCAGCGGGAGAACGCGCTCAAGAGGAGCCCCTGAGGTTCTTCAGCCCCGATGGGAGCAGATGAGCGGCTCGCCCCGGGACAGGGCGGCTGCACCTCCCGGAGCCCTCGCCAGACGGGAGGCTCCCCGGCCGGCCCTACCTCCAGGCTCTCCAGCCGGTCCTTCAGGCTCTGCATGGTGCGGCTCAGCTGGTCGATGACCTGCGCCGGGTCCCGCGGCAGGTCGCCCATGGTGTCCTTGCCCTTGCCCACCTCGTTCTTCCACGTCCCCGCGGCGGACTTGCCGTCGGCGCCCTCGCAGCGGCTCAGCTTGCCGGTGAGCTCCCGGATGGCCTCCCGCTGGCTCCCGATGGTCTCCTTCTGCTGCAGGACGGTCTCCCTCAGCTGCAGCACCGTGGCTTTGAGCTCCTCCTCGGGGGGCAGCGCGCCGCCCTGCATGGGCACGGGGGGCAGCGGGCAGCCCGCGCCCACCGCCTCCAGCGGCAGCGACGTGCACACGAAGCGGCTGCCGGGGGGGCTCTCCTGCTCGCCNNNNTCGCGCCGCGCGCGCTGGTTGGCTGAGAACGGTGTGACGTCGGGAGGAGCGGGGCCGGGCGGGCGATGCCCCGGACCGGGGGACAGTCAGGGATCGCCCCGACCCACCGCGNCCCCCCCCCCCCCCCCCGCCGCTACGGCGAGCAGGAGCCCGGCGGCCACGAGCAGCATCGCGGCTGGCGAGCGGGGCGACGGCTCGGCGGGGCGGCCGAGCGGCGGTGGCAGGAGCGGGTCCCGCCGCC
>VWZG01002480.1:35090-81369 GCA_013396735.1 Grallaria varia | reverse complement strand
GGGCACCGGGATGGGCTGTGGGCCATGGGCACCAGGACCACCGGGATGGGCTGTGGGCACCGGGATGGGCTGTGGGCCATGGGCACCAGGACCACTGGAATAGGCTGTGGTCCATGGGCACCAGGACCACCGGGATGGGCTGTGGGCACCGGGATGGGCTGTGGGCCATGGGTACCGGGATGGGCTGTGGGCCATGGGCACCGGAATGGGCTATGGGCTGAGGCTGCCCAGATAGGCCATTGGTGATGGGCACTAGGACAAGTGAAGGGCACTGAGACCACCCAGATGGGCCACGGGCCATGGGCACTGAGATTGGCCCAACCTGCCCCGGGCACTGGGACAGGTCATGGGCACCAGGACCACTTGGATGGGCCATGGGTACTGGGATCACCCGAATGTGCCATGGGTACTGGGACCACTAGGCCATGGGCACCGGGATCACCCGAATGGGCCATGGGCACTGGGACCACTGGGCCATGGACACCGGGACTGCCGAGATGGGTGATGGGCACCAGGAACACCCAGACAGGCCATGAGCACCGGGACTGCCCAGAGGGGCCACATCTAGCCTAACAGAGCCAGGGCCTGCCCGGGGAAGGAGCTGCTCCCTGTGTCCAGCCTGAACCTCTCCTGGTCCTGCTGACATGGTTGTCCCTTGTCCTTGCACCACACACACAGCCCACCTCCATCCCCATGGTCACTGCGGAGTCTGCTCCAGCTCATCGATGTCTTTCTTGTGTTGGGGCAGTCAAAACTGGACAGGGCATCTTCGTGTGGTCTGGCCAGTGCTGGGTAAGGGGATCATCTGTTCAAACGCAGCCCAGGGTATGGCCTGGAGCATCTCTTTAAACTCAAAGATAACACCATCACAAAAATGGGAACAGTTCAAGCTACACATCAGTGTTCACACTTATGGTGGACGGGAAAGGGACCAGGACATCTTCAGAAGCATCATCAGAAAATTTCATAGAGTACCATATAACTATTGTTGGACCATAAGACCATTGAGGTTTTAGCTATATTGTTTGAAGCCTCTGATATTTTTAATGCTGATCATTTTATTTACTTGAATTACTTTCACTGTATTTACTTGAATTACTCTAAATTTATAAGACGTGAATGCTCATATATTTTTCCCAAGTGCCATAAAAGCATCAACCGAACAGTTCTTGCAAACTTGTTATATATGAATTTCTTCTTAGATGTGCAATAAAAACTCTTACTTCCACTGGAAAAATAGAGAAACAATTTCCTTATGCATCAGCAGAGGCTGCTCTTAGGACTCCCAAACCTTTGAGTAGTGGTTCAGATTTCTACAAAGTTTGTATATGGAAATGAGTTTACAATAGGGCGAGTAGCTCCTACAGTGAAACAAATAACTTTTTAAATAATAATGAATAAAAATAAGAAATCAAGGATATGTAATTGAAGATATTTTTAGCTTTTTTTTTTTCAGTTAACATGAGAATTGTTTTGTTACAGAATGAGTTAGCAAGTTTTCAGGAGTGTGCACGAGAGGGATAGTTAAATCTACTTGTTTCGTGAAGTCTGGTTGGTTTGTTCAAGTCCTCCAGCAATTTCCTGCTTAAAGCCACACTGTCCAGAGCCAACTGCAGCCACTGCCAAGCCACAAGGGAGCTACAGCTCCTATTGCTCATTTAACAGGAGAGAACCCCGAAGGCGGGAGGAGCTCAAAAGGCAACTCGAGGCTCGGATTTCTGTCTGAACTCCCTTTGTCTGGAAACCGGGTCTCTTTTGTCAGGAGACGCTGCTGCTTCCTGGCTGAATGGAAACGCACCCGCTCAAGTGCGGAGGCTCTGACTAATGCCTGGGGAGACATTTAACTCCCACCGAAATCAACAGCGCATATCATTGCTTCATCCCTGTGCTGACTGGAATTCTGGATGCTGCAGTGAAGAGGACCATACAAGCACATGAGGAACATCTTGCCTGTCAACACATCTTTCCAGTCCACAAACGTCCAAGAAATATTAAAACTTATACAGAATAATGAGCCAGAATTTTTGCTGTACGTGTAAGATTAATCAGTCATGTCTCTGTCACATTACAGCTCATTTCTGCCAAATTTCTTGTGAAGCGGTATGAAAAAAAATGATAAAATAATTGTAAACTGCAGGATTTATCTGTCGTTAAGGCTTCTCACCATACTGTAGGACAACAACAGTCTATTGCTTTTGTACAGCTTGATTCCATCCTCTATAACATGACTTGTGATGGTACCCTGTGAAAATAACCTCACACTACCTCACACTACTTCAAAATAAACTTCAAAATTCTGATCTTGATTTTAAAACCCACTTTACAATTCAGAGCTGTTCCCAAACAGATCTTGACTCAATGCATGACAGTGATAAAGGCATCGCTTCCTTTTAAATTCAAGCAATGTATAGCTTGAAGGTTTTGCTTAATTATAGATAGATTTTTGTCATGATCTGTTATTCAGGCAAGCTGAGAAGTAATCCAAGCAGCAGCAAGCAATAAACACCTGACTTCCAGAGTTCTGTAATGTATAAGGTGGTAAATCGCTCATGACAACAAAAGTATTGTCCTTTATTACTATACTGTTTCTTCTTGACAGGGGAGGTCAGTGAAACAGGAAAGAATCCCAACAAAGACACTCTGAAATGTCAGCTATCGCACAGCAGGGTACAAATGTGGAGGACACGGAGAAAGGCAGGTATCATCCGTTGCGCTTCTCAGCATCCCTAACATTTCACTGCGGCACTTCAGTGCTTTCAAAATTAAAAGGAGGGGATTGTCCTGCTCTGCTCTGCACTGGTGGGGGCTCACCTCGAGTCCTCTGTGCAGTTTGGGGCACCACAGTATAAAAAAGCTGTTCGAGAAGTTCCAAAGGAGGGCCATGAGGATGGTGCAGGACATGGAGGGCACTTAGTGTGTTCAGCTGGAGAAGAGGAGACTGAGCAGAGACCTCGTTGCAGTCACAGCCTCCTCGGGAGGGGCAGGCACTGACCTCTGCTCTGTGGGACCAGGGACAGAACCTGAGGGAACAGCCTCAAGTTGTGCCAGGGGACTTTTAGATGGATACTGGGAACAAAAGTCATCCCCCAGAGGGTGGCCAGGCACTGAACAGGCTCCCCAGGGAAGCGGTCACAGCACCAAGGCTGGCAGAGTCCCAGTGTCTGGACAACACTCTCAAGCACGTGGCAGGATTCCTGGGATTCCTGGGGCTGTTCATGCAGGGCCAGGAACTGGTCTTCGATGATCCATCTGGGACTCCTTCAAATCAGGATATTCTGTGATTCTATGACTCTATGAACCCAAACAACATGACTTACCCCACTTTATCCCACTTACAGACTCTGAGACCTAAATTTAACGAATGTAATAATTTATTGAAGCTCTTCTTGTGACTGTAAGCAGAGTTTTTTCATGTTGAAGGCCATATAAATCTTCATTTGAGTGACTGGCACGCAGCAGTACATTATCATAAATAATAAATCGTTACAATTTTGAGAAAGTCTATCATTTTTACACCAATATATGACATACTAAGGCATAAGCAGCTGAATACTTGATCACTCAAGATATTTTAAAAATGAGGGCTTTTTTTTTCTTATGACCAAGAAGAACAGTTCACGGGCACCCTGATATTTCACTGTAGTATAAAAGTCAGTCAGGGTAGAGGGGGGAGCACAGAGAGTACAGAGAACTCACCGTTGCATTGCAGAGATTTTTAAAACTTCCTGGCTGTGGGGCTGTCAGGCAGCCTGGTGTGTCAGCAGCCCACAGAATGGAGTTTTAATTTTTAATTTAACTTTGACAGTTTCTACTGCCTTCAAAAAGGCTTTATTCTCTTTGGAAACAGCATTTGCATGCTCGGTGCTCTCTGTCTTTGATGCGTAACTGTGGTGTCTAACACTGGAACTTCAGGATCTGTGTAAAATGCATTTGGATTCTCAATAATATAAAGGGTTTGTGTTTAGGATGAAGGTTTAGAATTCAGATCTGCCATAAGATAAGGCTAACACACATCTGTCTGTCCACTACCGTTAACACAATCTTGCAAACACTACTAAATAAATTAGGAGACTGCCTCATTTTTGAGGTGTAGCTTGAGTGCATGGAAGGCAGTGTACAAGTGACTTTAGATGAAAGATTGGCATCCTTCTTTTGATACGCTACATTTGTTCCACCCATTATTGTCCAGATATTCAGTGAAATACTGGTCTAATTATCTGAAAGATCTAACTTAACCTAGACTTACAGATACTGGTTTAGATCCTTTTTATAGGTGGCTACTAATTAGAGATCTGCCACAGAACTGAACTCCACAATTTTTAAGCATGTTCCAAGAAACTTGTTACCTGGCAAGTGTTACTACCAGGACATTTAGGGGGGAAGAGAGGCAAATAACCAGTTACAGGAAAAGAAATACAAAACCTGGGTTTGCCTTCAGAAGTTCAAACTCACAGCATCCAAGGATATTGTAGCACAAGGATTTTGTTCCACATACTTTAGGTGTTCTTAATATTCCTGTCTTATATAGTTTTTATGGATAAAATACAGATAGAATATTAGAAGAAGCCAATCATTAAGAGACATACTCCCTTTTTCTTTCCATATCCTAGGCTGGTCTCTGAAAATCATAAATGAAAAATGTATTCCCTTTTAAGTCAATAGGATTTTTGCCATTGATCTGAACAAATTCAGGATTTCTCTAGATTGTTTAAATGATACATCACTTTTCTGAGAATCATTAATTCAGATGGTCTTCCTTCTAGCAGAAGGAAAGCAGAACTCACTGTAGAGGTACTCACTGCAAAAACTAACTTTGCCAGAGAGATTCACTGCAGGAACTTTCAAAGAACATCAGATATTTGAAAGAGAGCTCAGTGCCTCCAGCGTTCCCGTGTGCTGCTGGTGACTAAAGGACACGAATGGGAGACTTCATGGGAACATACACAAGCTGCCTGTCACCCTGATACCTGTCACCAACCAGAGACACAGTGGAGCAGCCGCTGTAGGACCTGTTCTCTGCCTGGGATTCTACAGACATTTAGCCCAAAATGCCAGGCTTAGAAATGCATTTGAGAGGTGAAATAGGTTAGTTGTACGGAGAACAAACCATGAGAGCTTCACTTTCATTATTCAGTTATTGTTAATGCATAGCTCCCTGAAATAGGGTGAATTTTGCCCCATTCCAAGAGCAAGACAAATCATAGAATTTGGCTAAAGTCTGCATGAATATAAAATACATTGCAAGGTATTAAACGCTTTTATGTGTTCAGATCTGGATATTTATTGCTCAAGTTGCTTTTCAAACTTCTTAGTCCACTTAGATTTGGTACCTTTGAAAAGTAAGGTGCTAGTGTGAAAACACCCGATATCACACTTCTTTTGTAGCACGTGAGATGCATTTCCCCTCTGCAGACTCCATTAGCACCACTGCCCACATGGATTCAAGTTCTCAGTGCAGGAGCTGAAACTCGTTAAACTCCATTGCAGGTGTCTTGGTGCTTTGCACAGGAACAGGATAAAGTAACTCCTGTTATATCCCCAGGTACCACAGAGTGGATAATGATTACAGTCCACACTTGGCCTGTTTGGGTGGGTTTCTGGAGTCAGTAAGCTTATAGGGGTCCCTTGAAATCTTCCCAGTCCTACAAACTTTACAGTCCAGTGGCAGGTGAACAGTTTCCCTGTTGCTGGCCAGGAAATCACGTCCTTTGACCAGATGGTTCACTGTCACTATGGTATTGGAAAGTTCTTTTTCCTTTCCGTGACAAATACATGTTTGTATCAGTCATCCATGTCTCTGCAGGAATGTACGAGGTGCACACTCACACTCACAGACATATGTCAAATTAACTATATTTTTGAAGCTACCCCATCGGAAATAGGTCCTTGGATCTAGAGCTAGAATTTACAGAATAGAATGTTATGTACCCACCTCGTGACAAGGAAAGAAAAGAATACATGAGAGATTGAAATCCGGGACAAAAGGCAGAACATCTTTCAGTGCCTTTCCCTTACAGAACATCACTACAGAAGCAGCTCAGTCTTTCATGTCGGTGAGTTGGTTTCTCAGTTCTGGCAGGAGCAGAGTGATGACCTTGAGTTCTCCCACCAGGGATTTCCCTTCTCCTTTCACTGTGTTTGTGCCTCACTCTGTGACTGACAATTAGAAAAGCTATTACGTCTTGACCCATCTGACATGTGAAATGCCAAAGCACCAGGTGTTCGAGATGATGTTAAGTCACCTCAATAGGTTTCATCTCAAGTTCTAATGAGTGTGACAAAGTAACGATCCACGGAGAGGCTCCATAGAGTCCTGGTAGGCCAAGGGGAAAAAAAAAGTCATTGTCTCTGGAGGCAATTTTTGCAAGAAACTCGAATGCACACAGATGGAGGAAGACTGACACAGGAAGATCACAAAATAACAGGTTGTGGAACTTTAGCTAAGGATGCTGCACCGTGTTTCAGACAAAACACCTGGGGCCAGGCTGAGGGTTTGATAGTCAATCTGGAGACTAGTTTGTTTACACCAGCAGTTATGTTGGGAGTATTTGGGGTTTACTGTAAGCAATAGCAGCTCCACTATTGACCCATATAGGGCATTTCATCCCCTGACTCTAGTAAGGTTATTTGCACTAAGAGGTACTTGTGGGTGAGGAGACTTAATCAGCCCAAAGCTTTTTAGATTTTAATTGTCAGAAATGCATTTACTTGTCATTGTACTAATTCTGTTTGGCCAGACTGTGATTATATTTTAAGCAGGGTGGATCTAAATAATCTTATTTGATTTTAATGCTCACAACAGAGTTACCTTACCCTTCCTGCTGCTTGCCTGGTTCCATTTTGATTTAACCCATTATCTTTTCATCTTGTAAGATGACAAGATCTTTGGGGAAGAGATCGGCTAGTTTTTATGTGTTTTATAGTACTAAGCTAAATGCCCACTGACATCAAATGCAACTACTCCGTATTGTAACAATATTAGTCCCATCTGTATTTCATTATCTAATATCAGAAGTCACTGGTAATTTTACATTTCATTGCTATGTTCAATATTATTTACTAAGTGAATGGCACTAAATTAATTAATTCATGAAACAGATCCTATTTCAATATCTTTGTTCTTGTCAAAAATGTGCAGTTGCAAATTACATAGATTTCACTTTCAAACAAAATGGAAAATATTTTGCCTATAAATCCTGAATCTTCAGCCTGTGAAAAATATGGTGGACTATGAAAGAGCATGTTCTCCATCCGTGCTGTGCCTCAGCCAGTCTGAACAAAGGTCTAATGAGCCTCTGAACAGTGTGAAAAATATCACTGACTGTCTAAGTAGCTGACTGTAGGGCAGGAAAAAATCCTATTTGTCTCGATTTGATTGAAACTTGAGTTAACTGTCAGTGCCCACACAAACCAGAAGAACAGGATTAAAGGCCAACGAGATATTAACGGTAGAAATGTTGTACATCTGCTTTGACAGATGATTTTCGCACTTCACAGGTTTAACTAAAGATCCCTTTTGCAGTAGCTCTTATGAAGCTGAACCCCTTCTGAATGAAATGATTAAACAACAGCTGAGGATTAAAGGAGTGAAATCTAACCTCTCACAAAACTATCCAAGATGTTAATAGTAATGGTAAGCAATGATAAAATAGAGCACTTAAATTCAAATTTTCAAAATAATTAGGAGTCTAAACAGCAAAATCCAATCAGGTTGTACAATGCTAAGGGCCTTAGTCGGCTGTTTTTTCATTAACTCCATGAATCACTAAGCACACACCAAACTAATTTTTATTTGTCATTGTGGGAGTACAATAATACTTCATAGACTGTGAAAATTGTAAGGGTGGGACTAAGAAATCACCTTCTTTCTGCCTGTAACGTGACTTCACCCAGACACCTGCCAAAAATTCTGCCTTGAACTTGTCCGGCATCCGTGAGCTGTGCATGGTGCTGTTTCACTCTGGATCAGTGGCAAATAATTCCATACAGGGCCACTGAGCCACCACAGCCAAATGAGACGAGGAATTTCTTTTCTCTTGTTTGATCTGATAACAGGCTTAGTGTCAGTGCTGCTGGAGGAAATGCTCCAAATCCAAAAGTGTAAGTTCAAATCCTGATCCTGGGTTGTGTGCCAAAGCCCACGCTCAGTCAGAGCAGTGGGAAAGGAGCACGTGGCTCTTGGAACTGGAAAGTCACAGGCACCAGGCACAGTAGTGGCCACAAGTTACAGATGGGCCGGGCTTGGTGGCCCATCACCGTGCTATGAAGAGAGGAGTGAAATTCTCAAATCCAGAAGGAGATTTTGGAATCTCTTTCTTGATATATGAAGAAATGGCAAATATTTCCTTTTCTGCAAGAATATTTTTAACTTTATTTCAAGTGCCAGAAACATTACACTGCAATAATATTTACTAATCTGCATCCACATTTAATTTTTAGTGTTGTCCTGTCATACTTACATAAAATACTATTTATGAATGAAAGCCTCTGAAGGAAATATTCCAAAAATAAAGGAAAAAGCAAAGGGAATATCCTTAAAATCTTGTCCGACTCAGTTCCCATTGTACAATACAGAGTTGTATTTTATATCATTCTGCATTGGGCTCAATCACCAAACCTTCTCCATTTTCCAAGCTAGAAGATGGAGTTAATGCAACAGTGATGAAACTGATTGTTGGGAAAATCAAACATCTTCTCTTCTGATTATTAAGGAACCCTTGTTAGAGGTTGCAATATTTCTCCTTAGTTCAAGTGTGGAATAAGTTATTGGTAACTCTCTTTTTCCTAGGGAGATTCGATACAAGCTCCTGATGCTTGGGATCTACAAAGACATGATAAAACCAAATGAGAACAAGTGTAAGTATTGCTCTAGAGCAAGGCAGAGGGAGAGTGCTCTTGTGCATGAGGTTCATTACAAAATCAGATTTCCTCCACAGTTCCCCTCCAGTTGCAGTAAAGGTAAGACTTGTATGAATACATCACTGCTGGCTGCAGCACTGGGACTCCTGAATAAATGGCTTGATCTTTATAGTAAGCGGAACTTCAATACAAAAAGGATTGCTGAGCAGCAACCAGAGGGCTCCAGATTACGACAAGTAGATTAGCCCAGTAAGAACCACTTAAAAAGCAACTGCCATCAAGGCCTTTTTTCTACAGCATAGTTCTTCGTGGCTCTTAAGAAGGATGAGCAAAACTCATGGTATTTAGTAACAGAGAGGAAGTAGCTCAAAATTCAGGGTCTTAGCAGGTGTACGCTCTCACATCAACACTATTCCCCTGAGCCATAGTTTTCATTGTTGCAGATGTTTATTTTCAACTTGATGGATAATCACGGGGACTGCCAAATGGGACAGTAATGTCCAGAACTATGTAAAAATGGAAGGTGCGTCTGTCTCAGAACTGTGTCCGTTCAAACCCAGTGAACACTCAGGTGAGCACAAGGCCCTGAGTTAGTATGTCATAAGTGAGCACCTCACAGGGTAGGGCTGCCCAGTCTAAGGCCAGCCAACAATACTTGTGCCTAAGCTAAAACCATAGTTTTGTCTTTTAGTAGGTTACATCATTTTATAAATTGGTTGATTTACCTACTGCTGTTTGTTCAGAAGCAGCACTCCAGCCTTCTAAAAATAACTCAATATATTACATGTTTCTCAGCAGATGCTGAATGAACTTAAACACATATGAGAAGAAAAGCAGTGCAGCTCCCAGTGCAGCTGGGCAAGAGAAAGGGGCCCTGATTTGTCTGAAGCTGGCCTGGAGCATCTGGAGGTGTTTGTTGAGAGGAGTTTAAAAATTCAGACACTATTTAAAAATCACATGTGATAAAATGTTTTTTGGAATAACCCATTTCCCAGAATGCCAGCTGTTGTGTCCAAGGGGCATTACGGAGCTGTCAGAACATTCCAACTGCACAGCAGAGGCAGCCTCTAATTAATCCATGGAGTGCCACCCAGCCAGAGGCTGATGTGGGGTATTCCTTGCATAACAAACAGCGCCTTGCACCTGAATATGAGTGCATGAGATACCTGGTACCATTGTAATAGGGCGTGGTTGTACCTGAAGGCCAATATATATCACATTAAGGGAATCTTGCATATTAGCTGTCTGAAGAACAATATTCCACATTTAACTGAAACCTCTTCATACTTCTATTAATTACTCAAGTCTTCTATACAAAGGTCTTATCTGGAATTCATGCTCTACCCATGATTTCTTTCTTCCTGTCCATTCCCTGGTGTCATGCAGGATCATTTTCCACTCTCCTCATCCCCACTGACTTATTTATTGGTCATTTTCAGAATTTTCTCCCAAGTTTTTAGGATTGTAAATTTGGCTCATCTGACTTAATTCTTCAGAGATGCATTTTCTTTTTCAGGATGAAATTTATAATACCAAATCTTCCACGTGGATGCTTTATCTTACGGATATTATTGTGCTTACAAAGGTTATGCCATCTTTTTTTTAGAGAATATTCCCACTCATAAGCCCGATTGTTTAGAATATTTATGGAAAGCAAATGCACAGGGCACAAACATGGCTAACATAAATTCAACTCAGCATTCAAAACACATTTTGTTTGAAGTCTATTCAGCTGCACATGAGATTTCTGAGGTAGTTAAATTTCTTTATAATGAAGTCACTACACTTCATTGTTTAAATCACTTTCTTCTATAAGGTGTATTTCAATAATCTAACCAGTCCAAGCATGTCCCTGGTTAAAGCTGCATCAGTAACACCTCTGTGTGCTATGTCTGAATAAGCTGTAAGTGTAGTAAGGCATTGCTTTCTGTGGCATTTGTAATATATTATACACACAAATGAAAGTGGCAAAGTTTTTAGCCTCATCAATGAAGCCTCAAGGGAGTAGTTATGGGATAACTACATGGTGTCAACCAGATGGAATTCTTTGGGCTAAAAGACAAAAGATAATAAAGTCCGTGATGTATTCCAAGTATTAATTCTCAAGTCCATTGCTGGAGGGTTCAAGCGGATCCAGGAAATCATTTTCTAAATCAGAATTAAAGGGTCACAAATAAGATTTATTAAGGAGTCCTTGTTTTAATACAAAATTACATCTTGCCCTTCAATTTCAATTAAAATTACTCACTTGAGAACTTCAGCCTAAAAAGGAGATTCAGAATGTCAGATACTTGTTGCTTCCAAAAATCGTATTTGCAAGTGGATAAAATTAAATGTTTGAAGAGTAAGCTAGAACAAGAAGGAATGTATGTCACTGGTGGGGGACCAGATCCATTTATCACATATGTTTGTATCAGGGTGAGAAATTCCACTTTGCCATCAGGTTCGTAATCAGTTCCGAAGAAGCCCAAAGTGAAACTAAACATAACCCACTGAATTACGGTATAAAAATATCATTATCTTCATTAAACACACTATTGTGATTCCACATCACTTGCAAGGTTTTGTTGGATGAATTTAACTGTATGTATTAACTCTTGACATAACATTTTGACTCGCTGCTTTGGACTTCAGCAAGCACAGCTCCCCAGGCTTTTTACAGCAATCAGCTCACTAACTTTGCTCTCTAAAAATGAATGGATGGGTTTATTTGGGCTGCTTCGGTCTGCAGAGCTAAATAATCAGTTTCTTATACCCCTGTGAATAAAATCAAAGTTCCCTCTTGTCAACAAGAAGGTGATTAGGGCTTTGAGCATACAGATAAGCTTATTACAGCAGACAGGGAATCTGTTCCCAGTAAATGGTTGTGGAGTCTGCCCATGCACTTATAACGCTTGATAGGTGTTCATCTAATCCACTGCCAGGGACTGAAGCCAAATGCAGATCAGACATTTTCCTATTATTTAAAACTTTAAGCACATCTCAGTAATCTAATTACTATCCACTTAATGGCACTGTTACAGACTGTTAGTCTATGCAAAAGGCATCTGTATAGAAGAAAATCTAGCAGTTCTCCTTTAAAAATATTTAATGAAATTTAGCTGTTCAATTGCCAAACACAGCTGGCCTCCAAAGGACAGTAAAGATCCTGGTTTGCCTCCGGCTCTGTGCTACGTTAATAGTGTGTGCTTCCAGCTCTGTCCTGGGTCCTAGGAAGGCTCAAGAGTTATATTTTGGCAGACTTGCCTTGATAGCTTTCAAATCTAACAAATACATATTTAATAAAAGTATTTTTCAAAATATCCAAGTGGAGACAGGCAAAAGAAAACATGCATGAAAACTCTCCTTGATAGCACCTTTCTTTCAAAACCTGAGCAAGGTGCACAATTGTAATTCCACACGGAGCTGCAGAAAGGTAATGACTGAGACTCACCAGACTGTACTTTAAAATATCCAGAGGGTGAAGAAAATCCAAAAGTGGAAAGGATGAAGAATTTGGGAAGGAACTCTAGCATACAAGCCCATCTCAGAAAGCAGTGAATACTTTTGAATAGTTGAATGGTAGGAATTCAGAGACAGCCAGTGAGTAATGCAGTTGCCTAGAGGAGTATCACAGATCAGCCAGTTTGGGAAAGACCACTGAAATCATTGAGTCCAACCTGTGACTCATCACCGCCTTGTCAACCTGACCATGGCACCAAGTGCCACATCCAGTCTTCTCTTGGACACCTCCAGGGACATGACTCCACCCCCTCCCTGGGCAGCCCCTTCCAATGCCCAATCACTCTTTTTGTCTTAATGTAGAGAGGTGCTTGCTGTCCTGGAGGAGAGCTGGGAGGTGACTCAACCACACTTCTGTATGGTTAGTTTTTCCTTCTCTAACTGCAGGAAATATGATAAAAACTATGACATCAGATTACTAACAAAAAAAAAAAATCTATATAGTAGCAGGGAAAAAAGTGTGTTGAACAGAGCAGTACATTCCCTAATCAACACCAGTTTTCTCTGAGCTGTGTGGAATAGCCTGTTACACATGCCCGGCACAGTCACTGTATGACTAAGCAATCTCTTTCTTAACATTCCCATTTTTCAGCTAAATTCCAACTATAAACCCTCAGTCACTTGTATACTGAACTGATATAAATCAAGATTTCCAGGTCTTACTTTCCAATTCCAAATAGGCCCCTGAGATACCCTCATACCATTTAAAAGGTGTTTTTTCACTGTACACACATTAGCATATTATGAAAGCAATAATTAGCATATCAAATGCTAGAGATCAATTAGCTGCCAAAGCACCAGTCTAGACACCAGCGCCTGACACTTGTAATGAAATCAAAGCCAAGCTGGCCAAATGCTGCTGCTGCCTCAGCAGGCTCTCACAACAGCAGCAGTCGGTGTTCATTCATTACCCTCTGCACCAACAGCGCAGAAGCCGATTATCATCTGCTCCCATTTACTACTGTTGTTGTGCCAACTCCTAAATGAGTTCAGTGACTACTCGTTCATTGTCTGTGTGGTTTTATTCCACAATTACCACTTGGTCCCAGTAATTGCTGCCCTGACTCCCGAGCTCCCTTCAGATCCAGCTGAGGAGCTGCCTCCTTGTTCAGACCTTCCCCTGCTGGAAAACAGGGAATTGCTGTAGGGAGCCAGGGACAGGCTCCTGGGGCACAACACAGTCCAGCTTCAAAAGTTCTGCTGTGACATGACTCTTTGTGGTTTTGAAGGAGTCTGAAGAGGATTTAACTCATGATGATGAAACAGGTGCAGAACAGTGCACTGCACAAAGTAGAGATCAAATACATTTGCCCTGAAAAGAAGCATAAGAAATTGTGAGCTCCAATGCCTTGGTGAGCTGCGAGTGAACAGCCCGAGGCAATACATGTCCAGAGAGCAGGAACTGCAGCAAAACAGGGGCTAAGTATCTCATTCTGCAGTCTAAGTACGACCAAGTCCTCAGGAGATTTTCCCCTACCTAAAAAAGAGAGAAGGAAGGATTTTCTTTTAAAGAAGGTGTGATCAAATCTCTGCTCTGAATTTACGGTACAGCTGCAGAGCAAATGCTTTCTGACAGCTGAGATCCTTCAGTCATCACTGAAGCTTTGCCTTCTTTGAAAACTTCCTGCACTTTCACCCTAATCACACTTCCCATGACACAGACAGCTCACATACCCATTTACTGCCATGGGACAGTAAGATTTTATGTGGCATTATCAAATTTCTGCCTTCTGATACTATTCAAAACAGAGCCGTATCAGTGACCATGTATTCAGGAAATGAAGGCGACTCTCTCTGGAATTTCAACCATGTGTTGAAGCAGAGACAATTCAGGAAAGAAATTGTAGACAGCAATAGATTATTCACATTAAAAACTGAAACCATGCAAATCTACGGACTGGTATGACTTGGTTACAAAATATTCTCCAACACACAGCTTTTTTTCTCTCACACTTTTTCCCTTTATCTAAAGAATAAACAGCAGTTCAGCACAGAAAACTATCACTGGTTTTATATGCGTTGTTTTGAATTCTGTCTCAACTGGATGCTGACAGACAATAAAAACTATTTCCTAGTCCTCAGCAGCAACTTACTTCTGAAAAGAGGAGTCATACACATTGACACTTTCATGGACCTGATACATCCAGGAAGCCAAACTGGAGGGGATAAAGGACTCCTAGAGGAATGTAAGTCAATGCTGCAACACACCTCAATTATTTTATGGTTAGAAATGTTGGGGGGCAGGGGGTGGAGGGAAGGGGTGCATTTTGATTTCATCTGCTATTATAATTTGTGTGGATTTAATGTAATAATTGTAACTTGGTTAGGATAAATTCACATACATTATCCTAGTAAGAAAACACATAAATATATTAATAATTTAGACATTTTATACAAAATCATCTATTACTTGTCAAGAACTGAGAAACTTCTAAACAGCTGCACTGAGCTCCTACAAAATACTGCAAATTGCTAAGAATTCCCTGAATATTCATTTTATTTGTTTGTGTTTAATTTGAAGCATATGATGTTTTATGCTAGCAATTATATAAAATCAACACTTATGAACACAGATAAAGACCTTCACAGAGTCTAACAGAGAGCACAGTACAGTGTAGCAATGTAATCCATTTAAAACCAAAAGAAAAAATACTGGCATCATTTCAAAACCATAAAACACTCAGTACAGCTGGAAGAGGCATTTATTATTTATACTCTGGAGGCTTTTCATTCACATTTACCAACTTGTTTACCATTTGGAATGAAGACGAATTAGCAAAACAACAGCCAAAGACAATATTTTGCTGTAATAAACTTCAAATCCAGCAACATTAAGGCGAACCATTCACATCCCTCCTCTCCAGTGACTGACAGAGATGTGAGAGGCTTAGTAAGAAATGCTTGGATCAAAGTGATAGGTGCTGTGTCACATATAATATTTGGATTTGGATACATATCTGAGGTTAAATGCTAGAAATACATTTAAGCTTGCCAAGGAAGGTTGGTGTCATGAATAATGCACTGCATTCTGCAACAGAGAACTCACCTTAGAGGCTTTTATATCTGTCCATTTAACTGCTGGTCCAACATACAGAGCATGAATTTTTCACACAAAAACCTGTCCCAGGTTTTTGGCTGTGGACACATGACAAGTGGCTGACTGTTCAGGGCACCATCCTACCTTAGTCAACAATATAGAAAGTTACCAAGCTTGCAGAAAACCACACAGATGTTTTAAAATCTGCCTGCACAATTGGTATTATGTTATGCTTTTATTGGACACAGCAATAAAATACTTGCCCTGTGACTATGGATGGACTGAGAAGCACAGGAAAAACCATTTCAAGAAACACTGAGAACCATTCAGCTACCCCTCAGTGGAGACAGAGTCTGCTGAATGCACTTGTCATGTAAACTAGGTGGTCTTCACCTGATTTCCCCTGTGACACTTAAGACAATACTGGAATACCCCAACTTCTATAAAAGACGGTTATACTGTTTGGAACAATCCCTGTATATATACCTCCAACTACAGCCAGAACTGCCTTGGCACAGCTGATGAACCTCTGCTTCCCAGGCACTTCCCTTTGACCTTAAAGCTCCTGGAGCACTGAGAGCTTCTCCTCTGTGCACGGCTGGAATTACCCCACTACGAGCAGGTCTGAAGGGGGGTAATTGCAGAGGGGTTTACTTTCAGGGTGTGTTCAAGACATCCATCCTGTGGCCAGGCTAATACAGAGCTGGTGAGGTTTCTTTTCCTAAGATAGGGGTGCTTATGTTGCTATGTTGATAAGTGTATTGGAATAACAGCCCGGACATCAGAAAACTCTTCCCAGCAGTGGGAGACCTGGATTCCATTTCCTCATTATCCTGAAAGGCTGCAAACCCCATCTCCCACCATCTCAAGGAAAGTTTCCAGCCTGTGCCTGCTCTGGAGAACAAGCAGCCTCCTCCTTTCCTGTACAGCAATTGCTCTGCGGCACCAAAAGGACACAGGATTCACAGATGAAAGGAAAATAGCAAACATAATGCTATTATTCATATAAATTATGGAATAGAAATCTAAAACCATTTTGCCATTGGCTACTTATCATGCACAGCCAAACTATGTGCCAGTTAGTATCAGCTGAGGGGAAAAAAGCAACTATCTCACAACTAATAACGTTGCCAGAGCCAAAATTCAGTCCCAGATTCAGCTAATACTGTATGATCAAATTCCTGTCAATAGACTCTTATGGTGTTGAAGCTTCTAACTTGACAGCAATCTGCCTTCACAAAACCAAACTGCATGTACAAAACCTGCTGAGTGGGTATGAGACAGTATCTGTTTACTGATTACTACTGAATAAATTAAAAAAAAAATAATTGCCCTGTCATATTCTACCTTTCATGTACTTCAGGAAAAAAAATTCAACCTTCAGGCAGAGGCAAAAAAAAGAACACTTAATAAGGTATGGTTTCCCCGAATCTGATAAACACAATCCCAAAGCATCTCTTAAAGAAGTCAGAGCCTGTACTTTACAGATAACTGTGCTCCTGGCAAAACACCAAATTATACTTAGCTGGAAAGCAAAATCTACACTGGGCATCAGGGACTAGCTTAAAGATGTAACTGAAACACTTCCTTAGGAAAAATAAAAAAAAAAAAAAAGAAAGGTGTTACAAAGAGAGAAAACTCTGTGTTGGGCTTCATTAGTGCTCAGAAACAGATACCCTTTTTACCCCTCCATCATACGAACAGTGGATGAAAAAATTGGCCTCCAAACACAAAATGCAGTCAGAGGGTCCTGGAGCTCACTAATTGTCTAAGAGGGCTCAAGGTGCAGGAAAAAGGAGTTCTTTCCACAGTCACCACTCCCTCAGTGTTGCAGGCAAGGAGGAACTCACCCAGAGGGAGTGTCAGTGGATGCCCCTGCCAGGGGCAGCACCATTCCCAGCAGGGAGACTTCCCTGAAGGAGGAACCCGTGCCACTGCCTGGGCCCAGGGCACGTGGTTTGCTCTACAGGAAACTGAACTGGGTTCCCTGGCCTCTAAATGTCTGTAAAGACAAAACACTGAACATTCTGAACACCCCTGAATATAAAAGAAAGGTGTATATTCACATTAGGATGGTGGAAGCCTTTTGGCAGATGCTGAATGGTGAATACACATCAATATATAGCTGGGTCCTCAGGGGGGAGTAAGGACACAGCATCTGTAAGTAGGGTTGGGGTGGGGAGGAGTTAACTTCAAACCTAGGCAATAACTTATGAGCCAAATTTTTCTGAAATATAGACAACGGAGGGAAGTACCCTGGTTAGTAGACTAAAGACAAGTTAAAGTAAGAATGCTTAAAACCAGACATAACTGCCTGAAAAAAAAGGACAAGTGAGAACCTGGACAGCACCTTCTGTGAATAATGTTGTAAAAGAGATTGGAGTTTAATAAAGCTGAAACAGTAAACAACAAATAAGAATCAATTTAAACTCCCCCATCTGATTTAAGTAATACTACTGCAAGTTGTTTATACTGCATTATGCAAACTTCATTCCATTGATCTGACAAATCTGATTAAATGTTTCTAAGCGCTCCCTGAGCTGAAATTGAGGTCATGCACAAGATTATTTTCTACAACTCAAATTACTATTGCATTAAAATAATTCAAAGCATTGCAGTGTGAATATGAACAAGGGTATGTGCTCACTAATGTTAAATCAAAATATTAATGCTAAGATAGATGTTGATTACAGGTTTTCAACAATCCGATTTCATTATAGCTATGTGAAAAACACTGTGCCTCAAAACTTGGTAAAACTTCCTATGGTACAAAATCAAAAGCTGTCCCAAGGAGGACTTTGCAGGGGAAGATTTCTCCAATATTAAATATGTCCTGCATTTTGCTGTGCAGCAAGTGAAGGTGGAACACAGAGCTGGGAGAGGCATTTCTAAAAGCTGCAACCCCTCTGTGGTACTGACAGTGGGACATGTCACAACAATCCTCTTTCAGGACACAAAATGTTCAGGAGTGGAATTGCTGCAGGATCAGGGACTGGGACTGTATTTCAAAGGCTCCTTCAGACCCCCTGAGCAGGGCAGAGCAGGGGACACAGAGCAGCCTCTGAGGGACCCACCGCAGCTCTGCTCCAGTCTGCCACAGCAAGAGATGCCAAGGTTTTAGAAGACCTTTGTAGAGTATTTCCCACCCGTGAAGAAAAGCGCTTGATTTTCCAGCTCAAGGACTTTTTTACTTACCTGTAGGAACAAACAGGTGTCTGACATATGTTGGGAGGTCTCTGCCTGTTTCACCATTCAGCTTCAACAATCCAGAAGCACAAGGATATAATGGCAGGTTTCTTCCCATTCTTCTCCAGATTTTGTTTTTGTTGCCTGTAAAAAGACAACTAAGATTATGGCAACATAAACCTCCAACATGAGTATTACAAACCTGTAAATCTATTAATATTCCAATCTATCCCAAGGGAAAGCAGCAGCTCCCTTGGCTCTGAGAGCCCAGATGAATGGGGTTGCTTTGCTGCATGTCAGAGCAGCCACAAGGTTGTTACAGCACCTCCAAAGGAGCAACAGGTTCTAAGTCCTCGAGCATTATCAGCAAAACCCCACCAACAATTCTTTCCAAGTCAAACTTACTAATGTCAAACTCAGTTGAACTCTCTCTACTCCTGCAGAATGACATCAGGAGACAAACAGCATCTTAGACAGGTCTTGAGATACTGTTTTTTCATGTTTACTTAATTTCAGAAAACAGATACATTTCCCTTAGAATAAACTGTTTTGTCAATATTTCAAGAGAGTAAATAGTGTGACTCACACTGCTGTGAGTCATCCACCTGAATATTGATTTCAAGGAAAATCACACAATATCTGATTCTAGATTATTAGTTACTCTTAGAGGAATAATTCTATTTTATAATACTCAACACGATAAGTCTTGTTAGATCAAATACTCCCACTAACAGAATGGCAAGAACAGTTCACAACATATTTCTGAACATGTTTTAAGCCTTGAACTCAATACTCCACAGGTTTCTGATTCTAAGAGACAGGAATGCCCAGAAGCTGTATGGCAATATCAAATTGGAAAATACTTTCTTCATATTCCATTTCTTAACAAGTCATTAGCAACTGCTAAGGGTGAAAAGCTACAGACTGATTATCAGCCTTTGGCATAATGTATTCTTTTAATAAAAATACACAATTAAAGCTGGTGATGTTTCCTAAAGGATAAGGATGAATAGACTGGAAAAGGGTGAACCATAACAATACAGTTTGCTTGGTAAACTGAACTCAAAGGTTTCTTCTAAACAGCCAAATACGAGGCTTGTGATCTCTAAATTAAACATTGTAGTCCCTGACTAAAGGACCTAAAGAATTGTCAACAGTAACTATCTCAATACGAGCCAGCAATTCACAAGCTGAACCAAGAACTGAAATTTATTATCTGTGGTTTGTAGAGAATTGTATTAGATGGTCATTATTCTAAATGTTACTGCTTGTAAAATCTATAACTAACCAGTGCTGCAGAAATCATTTGTGTTGAGCTTCCCCCAAGCTATGTAATCTCATAATAAATTACATCAATCATAATGCTGCTGCTGCCATTATTGACAGATTTGTAAATTGGAGTTCGTTTTTTGATGTTTTTGCAATTCCTACTTTGATACCTGGAGCATATCAGGGAAAAAAATCTATAGTAGGCAACTACAGGCTTGTCGAATTTCTCACATTTGATTTAAAACAAAGCCACAATGGGTTTGATCAATGATGTACTATGCTGATCCTGGACACAATTATTAACAACATCACTAGTATTTGTATAAATAAACTTTCACCATTTTCCAAGTCAAATTACAAACCTGAGGAAAAATAAACTCAGAGAAGCCCCGTCAACGCCAGCTTGCTGCACTTTATTTTATGCCTGTGCAGAGCTCATTTATCACTCCTTTGTAAGCACTCTGTTGGCCTTGATGCAGCGTGTCTTCTCACAACACAAAAACAAAAACCTTTTTAATTATCACAATGAGAGGCAGAAGCCATGAAAAACAATGATATTCATTAAGCCTTTCCTAATTAATTTCTTTACACAGCCTTTTTTTTAACCCAGTAAAGTACAACCTAAGAGCTAAGTAATATTATTAGTATTATTCCATTTTAAGATCATCAAGGAAGAAACTGCTGCAGAATTTGCATCAAATTGAAGAAAGGATGTGCAGCTGTTTTCTGACACAATTAGGGCATAAATAGAAACATGGATTAAAAGACCAAGGTCTGCAATTTGCAGTCTTAAAACAAAGATAGACTGAAGAATTAGGGGGGAAAAAAGCACTTTCAAACCTTGAAGTCTGTTGTTTGGAAGCATTTTTGTGGTAATGGTTCATATTATAATAGATATTTGGAACAAAACTAGTCTGATCTCTATCCTGGAAACAGGATACAAGGAGCAGTGAAAATGTTTAAAAAGCAGACCAGAATATTGTTATCTTCCATTTTAGAGGAATTTATTTGCCTCTGATGGCATCTCTATTTCATCCAACCTGTTAACTGAGCTCTGCCACAAGTTCTGTTTACACAAGCCCACTCATTAGGGGTAAACATTGGCCTTTGCAATAATTCAACATACAAACATTTCCAAAGCATTTCTTTTCTCTGTAATTTGATTATAAGGGCTAATTTTGTTATGAACTGATTCCTAAAATAGTGGCATTATCACAGACAGTGCAAGGCACAGTGAGGGGACACTCTCAGTAGGGCTCAGGGTACCCTCTGGAGCTTGGAAATGAATAATAATTGACTAAGGCTCTCTAGGACAGAGTCAAAAGTACTTCCCAACAGCTGGAATCACTGGAGTTTGCAGCATGTTTCACACACCCACATCTGCTGAAGGGTATTTAAGAAGTACTTCTAATAAGTCCTAAAAATAAACAACTTAAATTCTGAGTTTAAAGCAAAAGATTTTAAGGAAAGGGTTCTATAATACACGTTATACTGATATCAACAACAAATGTTGAAATCCCATGAAATTCCAAAGAATACTGAAGCATTTCTCTCATTTGAGTAGTTTAAATGAACATATAAAACGCATGCAAAAAGCACATATGAGTACTTAAATGATTTCCTGACAAAGGAAATGGTCTTCAACTCAAAAATAAAACCTGAATTCTAGGATAGGTACAACTGTAGATTGAATGTGAAAGTTTAACCTCAAAGAGAGACCATTTACAATCAGTAAAAATGAAAATGAGTCCCATCCGATTGCAAAGAAATTCAACAATAAGCAATCCAGAGGTTAAAAGGACAAAATGATCCCAAGATCCCCTGGTCTGAGGGCAATCTCAGGCAATGAGAAGCAATATTTCCAAGCAGATAAATAAGAACAGGATGAGGTTTTATTAGACCAAGGATGCACTAGCAACAAAACTATGGAACAGCATCCTGTTACACTTATATTTTTGCCAGATCCCTTGGGATCTCAAGCAGCTTTGACCATAGCCCTTATTTTCACTTGGTAAACTAAAACACAGAAAATGAGGTGAAAAGCTAAAGCACTTGGGGAAACAGGACTTGCTTGCTCTGCCTTCCAACATTTCTTACGCAGCAGTAACAAAGGGCTTTAAGAGGCTTCTGCTGTTCAGTCTCACTGAACAGAGTTCTAGAAGTATGAACACCTGGCAATAAGCTTGATAATACAAAGTATCTCACAAAATTACTGCTTTTTTATTGCATGTTGGTAGCCAGTCCCAATAACGATAGGAGGAAACAGTCCTTCTTTGTATAGTACTTTTTCTTCTTTTATTTCCACTTCTTCATTACCACAAGGTACCATATTTCTAAAAAGGACTGATTCCTAAACTACAAACACTATCATAAAATACACCTAATAAAAAGTCCTGGCAACTGAATAAAGACCGAGTTTTAAAAGTCTGCACTAAAATTATTGAGGAACGGTTTTATTCCTAAAAACAATTACGCTAAGAATTCTTTTAAAATCCAAAATCTTGTTATTATATTATGGGCAGCTGATTATTTTGATTGATAAGGAAACTGTAACACATGAAAATATTAATCCCATGGACTAAAAAAAAAAGGAAAAAAGAAAGAAAAACCTCTGTGACATTAATCTTATGCAGAGACTCTAAATTATACATTTTATTATCCTAGGGAGATTTATACTCCCATTATCTCTTACACCCACATAAGACAAAGCAAGTGTAAATCTGTCTTTCTCCGTGCAGGGAATTTCTTAATGCTGTATTAGAGAGATGATTATTCTACCCTCACAATTCATAACACTGTTTTCTTAACAACCAGAAGCACCCTCATTTAATATTAAGACAGATGTTTTGACTGAGAGCAACTATGGATATGTGCTGAAACTAAAAATTAAACCCCCATGTGAATAAATATTGAAGTGTATATTAATCCTTATTCTAAGAGTGATCTTCCACCACCAAGTAAGATGCTTGGCCAACATTGTCTCTAGGTATTTGCAGCAGCCAAAGGGATTACATCTTTATACAACTTTTATAATTTACATTTACTCCAATTGCAAAACACCCATTTCCTCCTTCTTCTGTTAATTGTACATAGGGTAGGGCTGTCACATCTGTGCCAGTTCCCACTCACAGAAACACCAGAAGTACAGGCTGGTTGCATCTAAACTGAGATACAATTTTTAACAATACAACTGGTACGAGAAAAAAAAAATTGGTAAATATGTCAAATTTGTATTTGATTAATTTTCCTACACCATCCCACAATATGACACGCAGCATCCATTTCAGCTGTGACAGGCTCCTGGCTGGAAAGTTTGCTGCCAGGCATTTGCACGTGGTAACTACTTGCTCAAATTCTTTAAAAATTTCAGCTGTTCATGATGCTCCTGGAGAAGAAGGTGGTGTCTGGGGTAGACACACTTAAGACTTTTGGGTCATTATAGATTAAATTCTTACTGTGACTTTGAGATTTAATGGATAAGTTTAACGGCTAAAAAATACTATGAATACCATTCTTTATTGGCATTTATAGAATAATTGGATGACAGAATGATTTGGGATGAAGGGGCATTAAAGATCATGTAGTTCCAACCACCGTGCCATGAGCAGGGACACCTTCCACTAGACCAGGTTGCTCCAAGCCCCCTCCAACCTGGCCTTGGACACTTCCAGGGATGGGGCAGCCCCAGCTTCTCTGGGCAACCTGTGCCAGGGCCTGCCCACCCTCATAGTGAAGAATCTCTTTCTTTTATCTGATCTAGCAAATGTACATTGCTGGGTTTTATATGAACCCATATTGTCATTCCAGAGAGCAGTTTAATGAGTTGCAAACCCATGTACTGGAGGAAGCAGTAACACACCTTTGAGAATACTCTCATCCTGTTGCTTGAGAAGGTTTGCATACAAAACAGCACCCCTCAAATGAACACACAAAACTCGGACTTCTCAAGTAAAAATCATCATTCACAGACTGAGTTTTTCATTGAAGCTGGGATGCACCCCATAGAGCTGGGAGAAGAGGGGACACATCCCCTCCTCCATCTGCTATTCCCACAGCCCTCTTGGACCCGGTGCAGTCACGGGCAGCTTTAGGGATGTTCCACATCCTGCCAGCCCCTCAAGTCGTGCTTCCAGTGTGCCATCACCTGTGCCCAACAACACTCCGGCCAACTGCTTCTCAGCAGCTCTCCAGTCAAGCAATCCCTTGTTCTGGCTCTGTGTCTCCCCAGGACAGTCTTCCTCAGGGAAACCCCCAACCATCTGGTGAGCTCAGCTTCCAGCCAGCTGTGATCCAGCAAAGCGGCTCCAAGCAGGAAGAAAACAAAAAATAGAGATGTGCCTCTTGGTATTCTGCACATATTGAACCAGACGCTGATTAATGTAAATCCAGAAGAACCTCACTGAGGATGGGGATACAGGGCAGACAGAGAACATGATTATGCTGTTCTGCCCGGTATTAAACACAGCTGCTTTTTAAGCAAACAAAAATAAAAACCTTCAGCTCCGATAAATCAGCATCGCCTCGTTGAAGTCAACTGAGTTATGAAAACCTACATCAGCTACAGATTTCCTCCCGTGTGTGATGAAGAGTGTTCTGTTTGTTCCCCTGGGCCTCAACTCAGGCTCTGTATGAATACAACTGCATTTTTTTCCAAAATGAGTATCAACACATTTTCTCCTGAGTCACATACTACAGTTTCTACACACTGCACACTGCCAAGATGACCAAAAAAAGCTTTTAAAAAGTATTTAAATGCTTTTTCAATTAAAAAAAAGACATTATTTTCTTATACAATGGGAAAACTCGCCTCATTTTATTGCCATTTATTGTACCAAAATGCTAAAAAAGCGATTTGCTGTATAGAAGAGATCTCAGAATAATACACAGCACTGAACAAAATGAAAAAGGAAACTTTGAGACAGAGCAATCCAACATCCTGTGAAAAGGCCATAAAAAGTGACGTGGTATGACAGATTTTGGCCAGGAATTATAAGGAACAAGATACCAATAAAATTATGACAGAAAAATTTAAAAGTCTGCACACATGTAACTAACTGTAATCTGGTCATCAAATAAATTTATTCTTACTCAATTTTATTGATTGCAATCTCTACACAAGTACTTGGATTTCAGAAATAAGCACAGGCTAAGATGTTCTCCATTAATGAGAAGGACACTCAACGTCTGAGTCCTGAAGCTGGAGGTCTGTTTTTCAAAGAAACCAAAGGTCCCATCTGGATGTCAATAAACATTAAACATCACACTATTATGTTTTCACACAAAAATGTAGCATTAGTATTTTCAAAGCATACATAAGACATTATTTGTAATTTTCAGGGAAAAGCACACATTTCAACAAGTCCAGACACTCTGTGTATATTATTGCATTGTCTCATGAAAGAAACCACTCCTAAGCAGACAAAGGCACCTATTCAATTCCAGATAATGCACATATAGTCTGCCATGAGAAGCATTATTGACTTGTAAGTCAGGTATGTACCAGTTAGAAAGCATCACAATTAGATCTGTTTGTGTTTATTCCGTTTAGCAAATCCCTGTGGATATGCTGAAACCCTGAGCTGTTACCTTGTCTTTCACATGCTCTCTAATTTTAGTGCACAGCAGAGTTATCCCTCATGTTGGCTTTGCTGCAGAAATGCGAAGGGTATCCTTTTAATGCAGAAAATGTTTTATTCTTAAAGGCTGATTTCTGCTGCACTGAAGCCATTACCAAAATGTCAGTCAAATCCAGTGGGATGATGATTAGTCATATTAAATCCTGCTTGAAATTCTTCAGATCTTTGTGGCTCACTAACAGTGCTCACAGCAGCAGGGGGTTGGGGTATAAAGAAAACCTTCCCTTATTCCAGGGAAAGTCATTGGCAAATCCATTGGTGTGTCCTGCTCCTGAGCCTGAGTGACACACCTAAACAGTCCCAGTAGACCTGGAGACTGAAACTGGCTAAAATACCCGAACTTTTAAAATAATTCTGCAAGATGTCTTGCACTACACTGAAAACAAACTGAAATAAGGGATATTATTAAAAAAAAAAAAAACCAAAAAACCAAACCCACACATGAAGAAGAAAACAAAAAGTAATTTTAAGCTGCTCAAGTTTTTTAGGCATCCAGGAGGCTGCAGCAACAGAATTGTTTATGCAGCTATACATCTGCTGAGATGGGTAAAAACAGAAAATAAAATTATTATCCCTTTTATCAGCACAGGTGGGTAAAAATACTCCACTTGCTAATGATTTGGCAGCAACTTTGCAAGTAATTATCAATTTGTGAGATTAAGAGATGAAGCAAAAAAGCAGATTACTGCCCAATACTTAATTTTCAATGCTTTGTTTCAAAAAATATAGGGCAGCAGCATTTTCTATTTGAAAACTAAAAATGTACTCTTACTACACCCAAAGTAAATGAGACCTTAGTAATATACCCAGTCTGAACTTTGGGAAAGTCTTGGTTATGCCTTGAGCTGTAGTTACTCCAGTTGTCCTACATTTATTCAGAACAACAGTCTAGATCACTAATTTCAGTTCCGCACCTATAAATTTAAATCCTCCATACAGTATCTTCGTGGCAAGGCAGACCTAAAAAACTTCACACTTGCTGCAATTGCTTAGCACGCAGGCAATCACGTTTGTAACTCAGAACCAAAAAGAATAGCAGTTTTTGTAGGAAATGGGAGAAGACAAGGTCAAAAACATTCTGTTGGGATTTGGAAGAGATTATAGGATCATTTGATTAGGTGAGCTGCCATACTTAAGCATCTTATATCAGGACTATTTATGCTGTGCTCTTTTTTGCTTCAGAGTCCAAATGCAGATGCTGTTTTCAAGTGGTAAAGTCTAGGCAGAAAATGGCAGGCTGTTTCTGACACCGAACCACCAAACTGGAACACTCTCTGACCCTCCTTTCTCAGTTTTCTGTTCCCTGCATGAAGCCCATTTCCTCCCCAGAATTTTTTTGGACTGGAGGCCCAAGTCGTGAGAGCTGATGGCAGTAAAGTCATCTTGTTGCACTTGTTAAAAATGGGGCTGAAGGATATGTGTTCTCACAACTACCAGTCACCATTCTGACATAACACTTACCATAATGTGAAAGCGCTCACAGACCCGGGCAATGCATTTTTAATATGTACAGAATCAAGAGACACTTTAATTTCTTGTTCTAAAATGCACTAAAAAGTAATTTTATTCCCTTTTAAAAGTGCTTTCAAAGAGAGCTTTAACAACTGATTTATTTTATTCCACCTACATTCATCTGTTTGTCTTCATCATTTCACTTTGAGGAAAAGCTGTTCCACTGTTTTAACTTGTGGGCTGTTATTTTTTTAAGACTGGCTTGCGTTGTCACATCCAGTTCCTCTGTGGATCACTCCACAAGGCTCTGCACCTCTCCTGAGCTTTACCTCTGCCCCAGTTATCTGCACGGTCTGCACCAGAACAATGATTCTGCCCGTCCCATTTAAATCTTGAAATAAGACAATGTGGACTACATGGCCTTTATTGCAAATGTATCAATGATTTTACCACCTCGAAGCATTTAAAAAGCTGTTTTCTAAGTGGGATGGAAGACATTGTTAAGTATGAACAATTTGGATTCACTTTCTTGCTCTAACACAAAATCGATGCTATATTTTAAGATGTATGACTTCTCTTTGCCTTAGTTTTCAAACTGCGAAAGAAGCAAGAAGTTTCTGCACTTACTGCAAAGTTCTACTGTAAGGTTTTATTAATTCAGACTTTGTTTTATCATTCCTCACAGCATCAATTCTGCAACTAGAACCATTCAATCTAGTGCAAATGCTCAGGAGAACTTGTATTGCTCTTTGTGCAGGACAGAGAAAATTTTTTCATGAAGAAACAAGAGCTTCTTCCCACCTACAACACCCCCACAGCCCCCAAGCCTTCAATGCTTTTTCTAATTAAAAGTACATTAACTCCTTGAGAGCAACACAAACAAAAATACTTTCTTTTTAAGTTGCATTTCTTACCTGCCCTTCTCAAAGCAGAAAAGACCCACCTTACAACTGAACTAGCTGAAGCCCTGGCAGCATAAACAGAAGTTTTTCCTTCTCACTGTACTTACAAACATACACAAGTTCCCTTTTCTTTTTGCTTTAGCCTCAGGCTTCCAGTATGTAGAAACCTGCTGCCTAAAATGAAACGTATACATTTAATAAGAATTCAAGGCTGTCTGAAGAGAATTGGCTCTTTTATTAACTACATAAGTCTGAAACTCAGTTAGAGACTGTTCAGAGTTCTGTAAATGTAAGTCTATATTTCACCATGGACATGTTCAGTGACTTAAAAGCAATATAAACAGGGTAATCCCTAAAGGGACATGGCATCCTTTTCTCACTGCAGTCATATCCATCCCAGTTACTGGGTACTTTACTTTACTGTACTTTATTTCCTACAATGTTCTAGCAGGAGGGTTTTGTTGGTTTTGGTTTTTTACAAGAAAAATAAAAAAAAACTTGCAAAGAAAAAGCACAATGTGAATAGCAAAGGCATTGCTCATGTTTTATACAACATCCAAAATTCAATAACTGTATAGACAAGGCTGGTACAACAAATTGTTTTGGTCAGGAATAGAGCTACATTTCTATGCTACCTAAAAAAAATCAAACTGGAAGAGACTGCAAATGGAAAGAAATTCCTTCCCTGCCTACACTGTAGTGTTAATAAGGCTCTGTATAGCAGGATATGATGCACATGCCATATCTTATACAGCAGCCCTATTTTTATTTTAGAGAAGAAACAAACACAAAAGAGAAACTTCTTGAGCCCAAAGTTTCAGGCAACTGTTGCCATTTTGCAAATACTTATTGGGTACAAAAGTTGAACAATACTTGAATCTAAAAAACCACTCAAAAGGTTCTCCCTGAAAAAAACACATTTTTTTCTAGACACATTGAACTGGCAATACTTCCCTACAGAAAAGCTCTGAATCTGCAGAAGAGGCAACATTTTGACCCACGGCCAGAGACTGTGGATGTGGAGGATCCACAGTGTGGAAGCAGCACCTTGGAAAGATGAAGGTGCATCCACCAGCACCAGCACTCTGCCAGACTCTGGGCACTCCTGCAGCCTCCTTGGAGAACATCTCACCAACCAACGCTACTGATCTTCTGGGGGGACTGCACAGCCACAACAGCATTTCGGCCAGGCTTTGGCCTCCAGGAGTAATGCTGGTTCAATTCATAAAGAGCTAGAACTGCACACTAGAGCTGGCAAGGAGAGGAACTGAACTGATTTGAACAGGCACAGAAATTATTTCCAGAGTCTAACCAAGAAAGGATGCAACATGATGCAGCAAATAGAAAGGGCACAAAGGGGGACCACACAAGGTGGGAAACATTTGTGGGCCACGAGATACACAGTGGTGAAGGACAAAGACCAGAAACTACAAGGAGATAATGTTTTCTACTGAACGTGTGCTCATAACTGCCAAGTGTAGACTGTCCTGAAGAGTGATATCAAAGGATTTCAATTAGAGATAGGAAGGATTTATTGCTTCCATAGTTTCACAACAGATCTATTGAAGTCAAAGTATAAGGACTGAAATTGTAAAACACTTTAATGCTTTTGCAGACAGATAGTGAGGAAACAGTTTTCCCCCCAGATAGTATTAAAGCCTGGAACAGTGAGCAGTCTATATTAATCCTCTGTGTTGCAAAGCAAGCTGGGCATGTACTGTTTGGGAGTGAATGACAGATTTAGCTGTGCTGGTGAAACAAAGTACCAAAGCGAAGGATTTCATCAAAATTATGTGAAAAGGCAACCAATGTCATTTAAGATGACATCAAAACCTTACTTTAAAAACTGTTCCAAATTTTTTCAAGTCTCCAGAGACAACCAAAAATAGAGACTGAAATTACTCACTATAAGGCTCCGGAACCATAACCAAAATTAACTGCAGTGACTAAGCATACTTGTCTTGCCAGCAATTGAAAAAAAAAGAAAAAAAAGAAGAAACATCCTTTATCCATGATAATTTGGCAGTAGTTGTTATTATTAACACAGAAATAAAGTGATCAATGTTCTCTCTTTAAAATACAGAATTTTTCACATTAACAGGTGACAAGGTGAGCAATCTCACCGGAGCCCAAGTATAAATGGGTACTGAAAGGGAATGTTTCACACTGAATGAGAACTACAAGGACAATGCTAAGACTGCTGAAGAGCTGCAGAGAGCAGAAGTCCACCTCAAGACTGTACATAGTGGGCAGGGATTGATAAAGCAGCGAAGAAAATGTCAGTGTCAGCTAAAATCCAACATGCAGTCAGCTATGCTACAGACTATAAAGAACTCAGAAAACGCCTATGGTCAAATCTGCAGCTATTTACTCCTAAGTGGTCTTGGTGCAGACACTTGAGAGCGGCCACAACGAACAGTTTTCATCAGAATATTCACTATAACACACAGGTCTGTGAATCTTGCAGGTGATATCCTGATCTCACTGTCTGCACCAGAGGTTCCAGTGCATTCAGGAAAGCAGCAGAATGAAGGAAGGCTGAAAAATACTGATTTTCATCAGGTGGGCTGAGACTTCCTGGTTTTAGTTTCAGTTTAGAGCAGTTATTTTTAAGCTTTCAGAGATATGAATTCAGCCATCATTTCATTATGAAAAGTGAAAAATGATGCTTAGAGTATTACCATTTACTTGTAAGGGAACACCCTGCTCATGTATCTTGACATTTTGGAACTCGCACATCTTTACAAAAATAGACTCCCAGTCTTGGTTAAATCCAATACAACACGGAAATCTGTTCTCCAGCACCACTTTAAAAATACAAGCACCTAAATTCAAACACCCATGTTTTGAACAGCAAAACTCAGAGAGGTTCAGAAGCATTTCAGTGCCTGTTCCCAGCTAATTACGATTCAGCACTGACACGTAAATATGCTGCCATTCTGCCCACAGCTCTGCAGAACCCAACTGCAGCAGGAGCCCCCTTCACACTGGAACTCAGCTAGGAGGGGAAAGATGTTGGTTGTGCTCCCAGATCCCTGAATTATTTGTGCTTCCTGACCAGTGGGTTCCCTGTTGACTTAACTCCCAAATAAATAGGTTGCAGAATTAGTGTTTCTATTCATGTTTTCCTTCTGGGACCACTTTGCACTGTGGCCCATCTTCAGGAGGCTGAGGAGGATAACCCTCTGTCTGCCCACAGCCTGTGACTGCAACATTCCTCATCTGGGTCTAAATTTCCCTGAACAGCCTATTATTGTAACTAGTTTGCATAATAGAAAACCATAAATACGGTTTTCAGAACTGATGTATTTTTCACGTTCAACGATTACACTAATTTGCAATTTAAGCTTTTACCAGTGAGGTGATATATTTTCTGTTTAGCTTTGGAAATCTACAGGCTGAAAGGTCAAATGTCCCTCTGTCCACTCAGGAGACAAGAACTGAGTCCAGTCTGAAAGGAGAGATCGCCCCAAATTTCACAGCTCTGGTGTCAGAACAGTAAGGTTTGGAAAATCCATCACCTCAGTACAGTTGGGGGTTGGATTTTTTTTTTTTCTTTCAGGGAAAAAAAAGAATGAACACATTAATATCTGAACCTTTGCTTTTAAATCGCTAAGCCAGGTACCAGCTTGCCAAGCCATCCACTGTGAATGGGACTTGTGTGTTTGCACCAAACCACTGGAATCTGGCACAGCCTTCTAAGCCTGGAACACTCCATAGAATCACTGTAATCAATAACCAAGAAGTGCAAGAATACAGCCCATACTGTTTTAAAGTATTTATGCCTTTATTGCACTTTTTACTATAGTCTTTACTCACATACTCAAATACTGTTTTTCAAAAATTCCAGTATAATATCAACCACTTTTCTTAAGGACTAATTTAGAGCTGCACATGCTGGAGTGATTTATACTTTAATTCCCATGCACTTATCTAAATTGAATTTAATCTGACATCTTATTACTAAGTTCTATTACATTTTCCTGGAGCTCTTAGTAATCTTTTCTAGTATTGCCTAATTTATATAAATTTATGGCATTACCATGTATCGACACACCACTTTTCACCATTACTCCAGGCAGATAACATAGTAATGTATCAGCTGGTGCCTCAAATAACCCAAATATTTGACTTCTTTCTAGTCCTTCCCAGCCAGAGGACTTGCTCTTTATGTCTCCTGCCTCTTCATGACTGGCACAGCTTTCCCCCTGCCTTCGTTGCTCCAATTTTCTTTTATAACTCTGAATGAGTTACTACAGCAAAAACCTTTCAAATGTCTAAACATATTATAGCTCTCAGTTCTCTTTCATTCAATGGTTCATCAAATCCTTCAAGAATTTGTGGCAGTTGAAAAGATACCATTTAACTTTGCAGAAGCTAATGGATTTATCCTTTGAATTGCTTTATATAATATCACTCATAAATACATATATAATAGATTTTTGTTACCTTTTATGGTCTTCTCAACTGCTTTTATGGATTCTTCATATTCTTCTAACATGAATTGTTATTATTTAGAAGGGTGACTAGAACCTGAGTACCCATCAATCTCTGTCTCACAGACAAAACTGGCAAGTTGTGGTCTTGCTATCACTATTACTGTGAAATACCCTAAGATTTCCACAAAAACTTCCCTTAAAAATTTTCCACAATATAGATTTGAAGCCTAATTTCTTCCCTGATATTACAGGGGATTCATGAAAAAGGGGTAGAGAGGTGATAGATACTGAGGTATTTCCGTCATCCTTTCAAAGAACTTCCATCTCCTAAGCCCTGCTGGTTTCCTTTTAACAAAAATTAGGAAAAAGGAGCACATAATATTCTTCCAAAAAAAGCTGGAAACACCGTGCTCATTCCACATACAGTTTTACAGCTTCACCCAACACACAACAGACCCAGGTTCAAGTCCTGCCTCAAGAAGTCACTCGGAACTCAAGAGGAAATTACTGTGCTCAATTAGACAATCGATTGGTTCCATATTTGTGTAAAACAGTTACTAGACCAGCACTAAGGAACGGGACCAAACACACACACACCTCAGCAACAAGGTGTAAATTAAAGGCTCACAGCTGACTCCACGGATCACCGGAATATCAGGATCAAGTTCACCCCATCCTGATGTTTGGCAATGATAATCTCAAATATTTTCATGGATAGCAACACACTTCTAGACCAAAAGAACTGCCACTTCGGGTGTCCCAAAGCCTTGGAAAGTTTCAAGATCACGATTCTAGACAAGAGAGCCCACACTACAGCTAAATTTACTCAGCTTAGAGTATTTTTTGACTCTGACATTATATTCCCGAATAAGTGAAATGCATTAACTGTCATTTTGTAACAAAATCAAAATAAATGCTATATCTAGACTTCATATCATTTGAAGACTAAGGTTCTTGCAAGTCAGTGGCAGCTGCGGCATTTGGCACAGTGAAAGATGACTGGGAAACGAGGCCTGAAATTGCACTTATTTGCCTCCTCTCTTGAAAATACTCAAGGTCAATGGCAACGTTTGGGTTTATTGTAAAAAAGACAGCAATCTGTAGGGAATGTTCCCCTCGGAGTTCTTAAAAATTCCTACTAAAGAAAATAACAATGAAGATTATTTGAATATAAATTGAAAAATACATTTCAGTTCCATTAAGTTAATCAGAGTTAAATCTCCACAGGAAACTTGCAACACTGTTCTGAGTTTAAATGCTCCCAAGAATTTACAGCTTCATATCGCCAACTCTTCCCCGAAACAAACTTCCCTGAATTTACACAGCCAAGAAGACCATTCCACAACAGCTGAACAAAGCATGTGAAGAAGAGGTTTAATATGCTGATGAGAAATAGTGCAGGAAAATGCAGCAGCAGGTCCTGAAGAAAGATTTCTTTTTTGTTCAGATGAAAGACACCTCAGTTAATGCATCGCTGCTTTCTACACTTGGATCAACGTTGGCATATCAATTTTCTTCTTACATTTGCACATCTCTCTACAACTAGAAATGTTAATTAGCATTAGGTTACTCCGGCCCATCATTAGCATCAAAGTGAGAAAAGTATCAGGGAGGGGAACAGAGAAAATTATGCAAAAGCTATTTAGAAGATGAACAAAACTCATCGTTTCTCATATTTTGTGTAGAAGTAAATTGAGTCTGGCTGTAAAACTGCCCTAGCACAGACTCTGGTCAAAATTTGTTACACAGAGAGCAAGTAAAGAGGAAGTGTGAATCAACAATACTATGGCTTAATCTGTTTTTCATTTCCCTCTCTGAGCCAAAGCATGAAAATGTGTGACACTGGAGAAAATGCCAATGCTGTTGGCTTTGATAGATTTTCCTTGAAAAGTCCACAGGGTTTTCTGACCCGCAGGAAGGCAATGCTGCCAACAGAGCCAGCTGGGATGAGCTGTGAGCCTTCCCAGCCAACAGTACAGAGAAACAGAGCCAGGACACGTGGAATTTTCTTACCAGCTCCCAAAGGGGGACATTTACATTCAGACACTGCTGCAGGTCCTGGAATCAGCCAGCACTGAGCTGGACTCTCGGTGCTGAATGAATGCAATGAATGAAGGAGGTACTTGCACCACCAAAACCAACCACTCTGCTGCAACAACCCTTTCTCCCCTGCAAGGCTCTCTCATACACTCAGTGTTCAATTCCCAGAACAACACACTGTTATATAAATGTCTGTGCAGGGAGGGAAAGGGACATACCAGGAATCATGCAGATGGATGAACATTAGTTTGCGGTCCTTGAAGTGGACTTTGTCATCAGAGGTGGCTGATTTTAATACAGACAATACAAACACATTTATATGCTTTGCAACAGAAAGGTGAATTTCAGCTGTATTTTCACTACCGATTCGGGGGGTTAAGATGCTTGTTTCCATAGAGAAACAAGACAAAAAGGCAAAAATTTAGAAAAAATAAAAAAATCAGGAACTGATAGTTCTGTTCCCAGGCAAACAGAACTGTACACCCAGGAAAAACATTTGCTGTAGGTAAGATAAAATTTTCAAAATATTCCATATTTTTATCTCCTTTTAAAAAATAGGGAGAAACCCAAACAGAGAATGATTTTGTTTCACTATAGTAAAGTGACACCTAAGCAACTTCAGGACTGAAGGAAAAAAATTTTTTTTTCCAAAAATTAAACAGTCTTTCATGTAAAAGTTCAATTCGCCTTTCTAACACACACACACACCAAAAAAAAAGGCAATCAGAAAGAGAATTGACTGTTCCAGCTCTCAGTAGCTTACACACAATTGGCAAGTATTTGATGGTTTTCTTTGCCAAGATACTGGAACTTCACGTGCATCCAGCAGTTGCCGTGTTACATGAAGCTCTCCTGGGACTGCATTTTCACTCTAGTTCCTTCAGAGAAAGACTGAATTCTATTACCTGCTCTATCATGGGTTACATTTGGTTATTATTTTCACTCTCTTTACAATATTTTCACATAGGATGAACTAACTTGACATTCCCAGGAGCAACTTCTGCTACATGTCAGTCAATAGCATAAGCTTCTGTCTCATTTTAGAAACTCTGTGATAACACAGTGTTTATAACTGCAGTCCCAAAGTAAGAACACTACTGCACTGACCTCTGATGATTACTTTTAATTTATATACAGGTTAGTCCTTTTTCACCTTCTGGCCTTGTTTAAGAGTATAACAACACAACAACCTTGACAAAACTGGAATCAACTGTTAATTAGTACTCCATGTAACAGAGATGAAAGCCAAGACATTCTGACTAAGAGGATGCCACACAAGGCATTCTGACTGAGAGGATACTACACTTATTACATTAAGCTATATATAACTGCATCAAATGGAATATTTAAGCATTTTAACTCGAGCATTTTATGCGTTAGTAATTCACTTAATTATTTTCTCCAGAGAACAAGTGGTATAATATCATGCTGATGCATGGGGAGTTATATGAATAAATCTTCAGGCATCGAGATAGGATCAGATACCCCAGAGCCTCACTTAAATCAATAAAAGCAGGAGGAAATAGTGGGAAGGATGCTGCTTCTGGCTTATTTCACAGCCCTGTACAGCAGGTACACCAATCATGTTGGAGATCCAGTTGCCTTAATGAAAATGTAACTCGAATTTTCACACTGTCATAAAAGTAAAAAGCTACTTATGCTACATTCTAATTTAAAATGTCCCTGCTAGACCTCTTGCTTCATGATAATCATATTCTAAGGAATTTGAGCTTTTAGGTCACATTATATTTCTACAAGGTCACTACAATCTCAGAAAACAGGTGAGAATGAATCAATGGAAAGAGTGAGAAGGCATAAACAAGAAAGTTCAGTAACAATTCCCTGTAGATAAATAAATGAATGTGTCACTATTCTCCAACACATAACCTCACTAACTCAACTAAACCAGCCTCTCTCTAAAATACTTTCTGCACTGTGGCCTATTTTTATAGCCCTAAATTTGATATGGGAAATATTAAATCTGTAATCAATGACTGCAGAGAGAAATTGAGATGGGAGAGAGTCATAAAATGAGCAGGAAAAGCAAGGAGAAAGGGAACATAATGTTAGAGACCTGAAAATGTGAAACAGGACTTCTGTTAGTTTGTGTGTATGTGCTCTATTTTATAGAATATTTTCATTTTATTATATTGGTAAATAGAAACTGTAGCTGGGGCAGGAGAAATTGAAAGTTAAAGAAGTAGAATAAGAGATTGGCACAAAATTGCCAACGAAAAAGGTGTCCAGAATTTGAAGTGTACCTGACCCCACTGTACCTGCTGCTACAGGGGGGTGGCAGCCAGGGAGTTCCACCTTCAGCCCTGGAACTCCACCACAGTCCTGGTAAAATCTGGATCACACTGTGAGTCAGACCACCATTAACATCAAACAGAATTTGAGCTACAGCACTGCCCTAATTCATATGCTGCTATCCACTTCCTTGGTGGACTGTGCTGGCAGTTGAGACTAACTCAGAAGCAAAAACAAATTTCCAACTCTTGTTTTGCTCAGAAATTTCAACTGATGGGAGAAAAGTTTACATTAAGATGCTCTGGTGGAAGTCTGTTATCAAGTGATTCCTCCTGTATAAGTGGGATTCTTACCCAGCCACTGTCTGCCTTTTCAACTTCTTTGTGCTGCTGAAGAAGAAGGGATGTGCCTTTGGCTCACATGGTCTAAAAACTAAAAGCTAATAAAATATTACACATTTTTACATTAGCTCATTAGTATTACCCAAACACCACAAACTGTTGGCTGCACTTAGCGAGCTGAATATTTCTGAATATTTTGGGGAAAATATCCAGCTGCTGCTAGATGGTGAGTCACCATAACAAAATGCTCTTTCCTCCAAAAAGTTATCCCTCACTGTAAGTAATGCGTGGTTTTAAATTCCCAGTTACACAGCCCATTTGTCCTGGTCACTTTGATGTCATTCCTGACGCGATGCTCTGTAATTGCCATAGTTCTCTTGAGGTCATGGAGAGTTCTCCACAGTGAAATAAAATCAAAAGAAATTAACTATTCTTTTTTTCCTCCCTGCCTGTAGTTATCGCAGTGCCCAGTTTCATAGTTGCTGCTCATGAAGGTGTTCAAGATCTCCTTGTCCATTTGCTATAACACTGCCTATCTCTCACCTTGCTATTTTCTGTGAGTACAGCTTTTGGTCCTTGACTGTCAAGGATGCTTTTATTCTTATTATAGGCATTATTCCACTGTGAATACACAGTCACCCATAATAAGCCCAGATTTCAGCCCTTCCCCTAGTAATGGCAATGCTTGCTGTCATCATGGCACTGTTCCAGCCCTTATCTTACCTGTATAATTTGCAATATCCTTTTTTCCCTGAAGTGTCATCCACAGGCATAGACCGACCTAAACTGGTTACACTGCCCACAGCTCTCAGTCAAGTAGTTCTGCTGCTGGAAGGCTACAGGCTTATACAATAAAGTTTGTGGGAAAGAGGTGGTAGACATTCTCCCCGTGCATTTCTCCTGCGGTGCTGAAGAGGAACTACTTGTGTTGATATTTTCATCAGTAGTATTAACTCCACACACCACCTCATCCCTCAGGAATGTCCAGAAAAATCAACACAACAGGTTAATACTTGCAGTGTTATTTGAAGTTATTATTCAGCCATGAAGCTGAGATATAAAATGGACTAGAAGTGCAGGACTTCTTGAAAGAAGGACCTAGCCCCAGCTGCTCACAGTGAGGACTGTGAAGGATTCAGAAATTGTAGGAGCGAGAGGAACCATCTGTTCTGTCATCTGGGGGAGGAACAGGACTTGGGATATTGATCTAGAATAAACTCATAGTACAATATTACATCTTTTCTGGGTATTCCAAAAAAGGAGACAATCTTAATTGTACTTTTTTTTTAATTCATTACTATGTATGGTAATACTTTTGGTTCAACCTTATGTCTTGGTCTGCAAACACTATATATAGAACCCAAAAGCAGAGCCAGGTCACCCTGACGACTTTTCACACCAAAAAGCATAAAATCAATGTCAGACCTCTGAACTTCTGAAAATTTCAGATTTAAACTGGTGTCTGAATTTTGCAGCTTAGACCCTTCTCTCTGTTGTTAAGAGGGAGTTTGAGCAGGGTTTCATTATTGTTCTTTTGATTTACTTTTAGTTGCTAAGCAGTGCTACAAGAGTAACAAATGTGGGCAGAGACATAGAACTTTATATAAGGCTTTAGCTGCAAGTACGTGTATTCCCAGATACTAAAGAAAAACAGCTTTACAAAGACATTCCATCGACACAGCGCAACCAACAGATGGGTGAAGAGCAGGTAATACAAATGTGGCAAGTACAACAGCAAACTCCCAATATTTTAGGAGTCAAAGAAGAAGGAAATATTACCAAATTCTTTCACAAATCCTATCAGCGTAAGGGTTTCCTGCGTAATTGTTTTCTCTCTTAAAATTTCACATTATTTGAAGTTTGTCAAAAACTCAATAAAATAAAAATGTAAGCTGGGATTCACTAAATTCTCATAATTCTAGTTTAACCAGAATTCTGTCCTAAATTTAAGACAAAGACACGACTCTCATGGTCAAAAGAAGATCCACTATATCCCTTCTTTCCTCTTTGGAAAACCAGTATTGTACAGGCTTTCCATATGAACAAGAGCTTCAAAATTTAAGATATCAATCCATTTAGAAACCCATGAAGTTAATGAAAATTTTGATATTCAATTCAATGTATTCTAGAATGGAGCACCAGTAATACGCAGCAAAGAAACTAGGTTCTCTGGTTCCAGGACTGTTAGTTCTAAAATATCCTCATGAATATCTGAAACTGGAATTATAGTCCTTATGTGAAGAGGACAAACAAATAGTAAAATTCTTTTTCCTCAGGAGCTATCCAACTGAGCAGCTGCAAGGTCAATATTGAATCACAGTCCAAACAATTCTTACCTAGTAGGTTATCTATAACTCCAGTAATTCACTGGCTTAATAACATGGAAGAATTATGCGTTAGAACCCTACTGATAGTTAGTGTCCACTGCACCATTATCAGAAGCCAAGTGCTTTCTCCTCCTCACGTCAGGATGACAAATAAGCTCCTTAGTTCACTCCTGGATCCCAGTCCTCTTGATCAGAGCAAGTCACTTTACACTCAGGATCTCCTTTGCTGTTACCTTGCCTTTCAGATTAAATTTGAGCTGCACCCTGAGAAAAGCTCATTGCAAGGAGCCCCTTGAAGGTCAAACGTGCAGCCGCACTGACTCCAGCTGCCTCCACTGCTGTGACACCTCAGGGTGCCCGCTGGCTCTCACACCCTCCTGCCCAGCCCCAGGGCACACACCAGCACCTGCAGGATCATGCCATGCAAATGCCACTCAGCACAATGCAGGCTGCAACACAGCCCTCCTGTCAGTGCAGGCACCTTGAACCCCAACACACAGACCAAAGTCTTGGGTAAGGGTTCCCAGCCCCCTGGGGGTGCCCAGCAGTGACCCCCAACCAGTGTGTCCCAGAGCAAACCTACCCATAGCCAGGTGGATTTGAGCCACCCCACACCACTTTGCTTCAGGGATAGGAGTGTCTCCCTGTGATACAGCCCACATATTTTATTTTCAAATGAGAAAGTTGAGCAGAAATGACAAATGTCAAGCCAAACCCTTTCAGGAAATCCATAGGAACTGAACTGACTTCAATGAAGCCAATTAATCAGGAGATGAAAACCACTCCTAATCACTCTAACTTCCCTAACCATGCTTTTTCCCCAATCTCAATATAACTGGAACTCTTAATTAGGCCTAGACCTATCACCTTTCACACAACCAATGATTAATCAACCATCCTCTTCATCCAAATCTCCAAGACTTCCTTTTGCCAGTCTGATCTAATCATCATTTTGCCATCTTTGCGGAACAACCACAGCCTCCAACCACCCACCTTCTTTCTCAGACATTTTGCAAGGTGCAGGACCTCGAGTGGAGACAGAAACTGTCCACGCTGCTTCGGGCCTGCCATGGAGACACACTCAGAGCACACACCAGGCTGCACAGGCCCTTGGACAGGCAGGATTAGAAATATCCATCCCAGGCTGGACAGGCTGCTCCCAGGATTGGCACTGCTCTGCATCAACCATCACTGCCCATGCATGCTCTGGAAAACACTGCGAGTATTGTCACTAGCCAGTGGGTGTCGAGGAACAAGGAGTGGGCACAGCAGTGTTAGATTCTACTTCAGCAGCTTCCTAGAACAGCAACTGAACAGAAGAGGAGAAGGCAGGCTCATAACAAGTCCATACAAAGAAACTTCAGTGTGGTTCAATCCCAAAATATCCATGGATGGTTTTGGAATCTTATTTTTATTACCAAAAAAAATAGAAATGGATTACCTTCTGGGTATCGGTACAGCTTCTAAAAAATTTTCACAACTAAATGGTAATGCAGGAAGAACATAATGTAATTTTTTTAATAGTTTATTTTTAATATCATTTACGGTGAACGTTTTTCTAGTAATTCTCCATGACAGTAAGACTGGATAAAAAATAGGGGTTAATGAGCTACAAGTTTCTTTGCAATATGAAAATAAGTTCTAGGAGTCTTGCCATTTTTAAAGTACAATCAAATTACCAGTATGGTGTACTGGCCTATCTTCACCTACCTGTGAAAAGGAAGAGGTAAGTACAGCATCAAAATTTCTGTTTGAGTTCTCTGAAAACACTCACAAAAGTGCAACTTTACACCTGGTGAATGTTGAGTTGCCAGCCCAGCAATCCTCACACATGCCAGTTGAGGTCTTCATGCTCCACCCCACAGCAAACACAGACAATTCCTACTCTGGTTCCAATACCCAGGCTATTGACACGACTAAGACCAGCCCTGTGCAGATCTATGTTTAGCTGCACATTCCACACTCAGCCCCAGGCAAACCCAGCTTATCCAACTGGAACAGGGCACACCTGTTGTTAGTTAATCCCCTGCTGACAAATTACAAAAGGGAGAATAACAAATACGTAGGTATTTAAAATACTGTGTTTTGGGCATGTCACCTCATAAAACCCTGAAACCTAAATGGATTAGGAGTTTATAGCAGGAGTTTCACCAGGATGTTGGCTTGCTGCTAGGGCTGACTTCCAAAATAAAGTTACAGATCCCAAGGCATGTTTAGATTTCAGTAACATGAACATACTAACAGCACTTACACTCTTGAGAAAAAAATCCCAGGCTGTGTCTGAGCAATATAAATGCTGTTTAATTTGCTTACCACTAATATCTATCTTGTTACATTATAAAGCATTTCCAGAAAGCCTTGTGCATGCAGATGATGTGAATTTCTTGTCCTCCATCATGCATAGCTCGCTTGCCATCTAGTGGGCACAGCACACGAATTAAAGCATAGCTACTTTCAGCTATAAATGAGCAGTCACAAAATGTGTGGGTATAAGAGTTTTGAATTAACTATCTCATTTAACAGCAGAAAAGTATTAGCATATCTAGAAGTACTGCTTATTAGATTCCCTTGAATGCTAAATTTTCCTAAATTCTAGGCAGTCTCAAAAAAGTCTTAAAAACACATTCTTGCATGCCATATACTTTTTTTAGTTTCAAAAAAACAAATCACAATGATGAAATCAGATTTTATAATTCATCTTATAAAACTGCCAAAATAATTTGAAACATGAGGCAATTGAGACACAAAACACAAGCATCCAAGGCATTCATCTCCAAGACAAAACCATCATCCCATTTTTAGCCCAGAAAAAGAGGAGTTAATAAAAAGCATCTTGCACTTCTTTGATTCAATCACTCAAAGTACAGTGAATTAATGACACGTTTAAATTAAGCCTTTGATTAAGTGTCTTCCTTGACCAGAGGGCTCAGTCTCTTATTGACCTGTAAGTCTGAGTTACAGCTCATTTGCTTTGAAACCAGCTCAGGACAATGAACAGCAGGGAACAAAATGATTTTGTGCTTGCTTGCATCAATTTAAAAATGGAGTAAATCCCTTAAATGATCCAGAGCTGACTCAGACCAAAAGGGTCAGTAAACCTTCAAAACTTTTATATAACTCTTTCAAATGACACTTTGTGTGAGCTTTAGTGTGCATGTGCGTTGTCAGTTTGAAGGGGATTAAAATACATGAATAATTCCTTATAAGTGTCAACAGAGGACAAAAAAAATACCTATAAATCAGAAGAGCAAGCTGGTAGAGTCACTTTAATTTCCTGTTCAGAAAATTTTATAATCACTCTGATCGTTGTTTGAAATCACTAAATAACACACTATGTACACATTTTTTTCCTTAATCAAGTTAAACATCTGTTAATGACCACGGGGAATGAAATAGGCCACGGCTGGCTATATCATGCATATGTGATTACTGCTTAGCTTCAATTTACGTAATTAGTTACAGTCATATTAAGCTATTTAAAACACATGCTAAAGATCTAATGTTGAGCTGACATTAATGGGTCTTTACAGCATGCTCAAATCGTTTACAAAGAATGTTTAAATATGTCACTGACATGCAAATGAGACACATACAGAAAACAATCATACATCAAAATATTACTACTTTATTTGCTCAATGGAATATTTCTGGGTATGTACATTTTCAAAAGATTTATCAGCAATACCATTTTCTCATTACAGTCTCAGTTCTATAAGACTGACACCGCACAGGGAAATTTTTGTCGCTGCTGCTCATGCTCCAAAACCTAAACGGTACAAAGGAGAACTGGCCTTCTGCAGGGAATAAATACAAGTCCTTATTTTGAGAGAGTCCCTCAACAGCAGTTTTGCTAAATCTATGGGATTCTGCCTTTGGCCAGCATGGAATGAACTGCTGGATGCGGGCCCAGAGCAGGCACTTCCCAGTAACACACGCAGGAATCCAGGATCGGATGCCAATGGACTCGGTCCCGGCACTGCTCCTGTCCATACCCACCCACCTCAGCCATTGCAAGGGAGAGACCAGCAGATGCTGAAATCCTTGTCACCACTTTTAAATGCCCAGAATCAAGGGGGGCTGTAGGAATTCTGCATAATTACAAGCCTACAAACATTTCAGTTTGACGTCAGGAAAGCGCAATGTGAGGCAGAAGGGCAGGGAATGAGGAAGGAGTTTTGTTTTCTCCATAGCCAGCGGTGTTGAAGTCCAATATCAAAGCCATTGTTACAACACAGAGGATGTGAGTTACGCACAGGCAGCTCAGCTGGACGGGTGACACACCTCAGGGGAAAGAACCACACAAGATGTTGACAAATATATACAACAATGTAGAGGATTTTCTTTAGTAGCCAAATTACAGACTGTTTCAAATAAAACTTTCCATTCTGTTCCTCAGCTTTTCCTCCCTGGAGACTTTCAAAATTCAACTGGATGAAGCCCTGAAATTATCCCTACTCTGATGGGAGACTAGGCCAAGTAAACTATTACCCTTCCAGGTTCCCTACAACCTGAACTATTCCTGAGGTTATTGCCTGAGATTCGGTACAAAGAGCAGACATCATTATACCATGGGACGGGTTCATCACCAAAGTAAGAATATTTCCTTCTTCGTCTTTCTGGGCAATGAAACCATATAAGTTAAAAGTAGTCATCAAAAAGAAAAAAAAAAAGTAATCATTAATTTTAGTTCCAATCAGTTCAGAGAGCAGATAGGATCAGTGAACAGAGCTAGACTCCTGCTCTGAACTCCTCTCCGGAGCCAAGTTAGCAAGTACTCTTCAGAGTCTCTATGAAGCAATACCTAATTGTATAACCTAAGTACTCAAACACTCCTGCACAGAAAATTCTGTGCTATTAATACAATAAAACAGAAACATTGACATAAAAATACTGTATCTCATTACAGTGTGTTTATTACAAAAAGTAGTATGTAGGCAATGGAGCATAAAAGTATATTCGTTAAGATTTCAGTTTTGCAGGCTGTTAAACATTCTGTCCTGATCACACAAAACACTTTGGTGTGTACTTTGGTATGATGGTCCATATACTTTCTTTCTGATATGCACATTTCATTAACACTTCCATTGCCATTTACTATGACTGAACTTGGTGTGCCAAGTGGAAACAAACACCCTGAATCCCAGGTGAGCTCCCTCCCAGAGTGCTGTGGTGTTCAGAGGATAGAGAAATGTTTTGTCCCTAACAGGAATAATATACAATATACAATGTGCAATATACAGCACATTCCCAGCTCCATTAGCAGGAATCAGGAAAGGAAAAGTCCTTTCCTACATCTTTCTTTGGGTACTTGCTCCCTCAGACTTGAAGGCCTGCTAGTTAAGGAGGAAAATCCTTTTCAGGCATTGGTATATGGTAACACAAAAGCAGTAGTACCCAGGCACAGTCTGTTTCCAAAATTTGTAAAAACCTCTTCAGATAAAGGACTCAGGAATAAACAGTGCGACTTGTGACTTGTCATCCCATGCTCAGGCAAGCAGCAGTATCACATTCTATGAGCAAACACTGGGAACATAAATTGTAGACTTGGGCCCAAAACAATTCATTATGCCCACAGGATAAGGTGATATCATACATACCAGAAATCTGCAAAGACTTTACCTGGGAGTATGAATTCTTATAAATCACTCTCTTGGCCCTGGGTTTTAGCCGCATTCAAAACAACACTCTAAGTATCCGCTTTTTTCCCTGGAGGCAAATTGTAACAGTAATTCTAAAGGCACCTCCACATGCACAAATTAAAACATATTTACAGCTCTCAAAACCTGGTAACAACCTCCTCCCAACCCCAGAGTCCAACATCAGAGTTCTGTTCCAAGTCCAGTTTTCTTTGTCTGCCAGTATTTTATTGCTGCAATAAAATGAGGGAATCGGAGGGAGAGAAGCAACTAAGAGAGGGATGGCCGATAGGGGAGCACAGTGACGACACCTCACACACTCAACACCCAGCACTGCAACCCGCTTTTAAATACCTACGGTTATGAAACTCCCACAAGGGCCTCGGAGATAGCACCGGTATTGCTTTATCAGAAAGAAAAAGCAACCAGCATACTTTAAATTAATCTCACAATCTCGGGACGATTTACGGTCCACAAAAATTTACAACTTCCCACAGCCTTCCTCACCCAGCCCTGCTCCATATGAGGGCCTCGTGAGTCAGTGCACAGAGGAAAGATGACTGGGGGCACCATTTCATGGGTGTGTATTTAAAAGAAGTAGAAAACTTTAGCGTGTGGCACGAAGCTCAGGCGGGGCCCTGGGCCAGGACTGGGAAGAATTGCCATTCGTGTCCATGCCTGAGGGGCCCTGAGGAATCCCCCTCACGTGAACCCCCCCTCAGGTGAAGCCGCTGTGGATGAGGACAGGGGGACCACCTCCCGCCTCACCAGCATCGCCAGGGCTACGCTAATTAATTCCGACAACACTAACTAACTCAGTCCTACAGAACCCTCACTTAATTGCTGGGAGGAAGAATTTACCTCCGACTTCTCTGGGGCACAGACAGAGTTTGCCTCCTCAAATGACTTCCAGGCGGGGCAGGCTGGGCTTTGGCAGCGGGGCAGGGGCTGCGGGAGAGGGAAGCGGGGAGGAGGAAGAGGAGGAGGAAGAGGAGGAGGGAGGAAGACGGAAAGTGGAAGGTGGAGGGTAGAGAATGGAGGCGGCGCCGCGAACCCGGGGGCGGCAGCTCAGGTAGCGGCGGGCGGGCGGTGCGGGCCATCCTCCCACCCATCCCGTCCCCGCCCATGCCCTGCCATCCCATCCCCGCCCATGCCATGCCCTGCCATCCCATCCCGTACCATCCCCGCCCATGCCGGCCGCGCCGTGCCCGCCGAGCCGAGGCGCGGTGCGCTGATGCGATCCCGTCCCCTCCCAGCCCAGCCAGTCCTGCCGCGTCGGGAGCCGCGGCCGCGCTGGGCCCGCCCCGACGGCACCGCCCCGGCCGGTTCCGCAAGTTTTTGACAGCGCTGAGGCCGGGGCGCTCGGCAGGAGCCAGCTCTGCCCGTCGCCACCATGTCCCGGGA
>VWZG01002480.1:0-35054 GCA_013396735.1 Grallaria varia | reverse complement strand
GGTGAACAAGCTGACGGAGAGCACCTACAGAGTGAGTGCGGGCCGGGGAGGGCCCGCCCGCCGGCACCTTTGCCCAGGGGGGGCCGCGCCGGGCTCGGGGAAATGCAGCAAACTTTTATTTGTGTTNATGACTTCCAGGCGGGGCAGGCTGGGCTTTGGCAGCGGGGCAGGGGCTGCGGGAGAGGGAAGCGGGGAGGAGGAAGAGGAGGAGGAAGAGGAGGAGGGAGGAAGACGGAAAGTGGAAGGTGGAGGGTAGAGAATGGAGGCGGCGCCGCGAACCCGGCGGCGGCAGCTCAGGTAGCGGCGGGCGGGCGGTGCGGGCCATCCTCCCACCCATCCCGTCCCCGCCCATGCCCTGCCATCCCATCCCCGCCCATGCCATGCCCTGCCATCCCATCCCGTACCATCCCCGCCCATGCCGGCCGCGCCGTGCCCGCCGAGCCGAGGCGCGGTGCGCTGATGCGATCCCGTCCCCTCCCAGCCCAGCCAGTCCTGCCGCGTCGGGAGCCGCGGCCGCNGGTGAACAAGCTGACGGAGAGCACCTACAGAGTGAGTGCGGGCCGGGGAGGGCCCGCCCGCCGGCACCTTTGCCCAGGGGGGGCCGCGCCGGGCTCGGGGAAATGCAGCAAACTTTTATTTGTGTTATCACTTTTCCCTCCCCGCGAGTAAGCTCCCCCGCCCCGGTGTGTGGGGCTGCTGCCCTTCCCCAGAGCGCCGGCACCAGGCGGGCTCTCAGCCCTGTCCCTCGGCCCTCCCCGGTTCCCCCGGTGAGGCGATGAGGCGCTTTGTTGATCCTGCTGGTTGCGGCCGCCCTGCCCGGGCCGTCTCCTCGCTCGGGCCGCAGCCTAAAAATGTCCCGGCGCTGCCTTGAGTGTCCTGCCGGCGTCCGAGCCGATCCTCGGATTTCCGCGGGTGCGCCCCAGCGCTGCCTCCGAGCGCCGGCTGCTGCGGGCAGCGCTCCGTGTCGGGCGCCTTTCGAACTTCCCCAAAACGCCTCCTTATTTGTAGGATTCAAAATGTTTCGCTTACGGGCACCGGGCGCTTGTTTTGAACTTTTTTCTCCTTGCAAACGCTGTCCTTCCAAAACACAGCGATTGTAAGCGGGCAGGATTCGCTCCAGAGTGGTACTTTTGGCTGGGCAGGGAAGGCAGAGTTGGATCCGTAATCCTCGCTCTGTGCAGTGTGTTGGACCGGAGAAAGCGCTCAAATTTGCATGATTGAATGCATTTGCAAATTTAACTTCCAGCTGCGCTGCACTTGCAGCTTTGAGCCCAAAGGAAGGCTTTCTGAGGGGTTATTCTGTTTCACTGTTTACTAAATCTTACTCGTTTACTATCAAGTGTTTTCATATTTCTGAAAATGTTGTTGTCCTCATTGAAAGGTCTCTGAAAACATTTACCAGGAGTAAATTTTGCTGTTTGTTACTTTTGTTGTTCTTCGACACACTTAAGTCAACTTTACTCCTTCAAGTGCCCCAGTTATACTGAGGTCATGTTGTATTTGCTGGTTAGTTTCTTTGGATTTATATTTCAGTTTCATGCAAAACTATTGAAAAAAAATGAGATTACCTGGCTGTAAATTTTGTCCTCTAGAACCAGAGCAGGTCATCTTAAACAGTCTGGTGCTTTTTGATATCAGTTACGTTCGTGGCAAGGCCATAAGCAAACACAAATTCCTCTCTTGGACGAGCACTCTGTAAATACAGACTCACAGAGGAGAAACCTGGGAAGTTGACCGTGCAGGGCTGTGCCAGCAAATGAATGTTCTATCCTGTCTGTTGACTTCCAAAATGTAGCTAAAACAGTTTTACAGAGGAGAGGGAAGAACATATCCTGTGTGTTTTAATGGATATGATTTAAAATAGGCTTTAAAGGAATAGCAGACCACTAAATAAGCAAAATCTTCCCTGTTATTCAGTACTTATTTCCTGGGAAAGTTTACCCTTTTGTTCTGTGTTTTAAACTAATTTAAAGGGATACTTAAGGTTGAAATAACCAGCAAAACCACAGCAATACAAAGTTAATGTTGACAGTGTGATGAAATGCCTTCTACGTAGGTATTTTGAGAGGTCTGGTATGTTGTATCACATAGCTCGTACTCACAGGCCTGGAAACCCTCCTGCCCTGCCCTCATTAAAAATTGAAACTTTATCCAGATAAGGTGTAAAGGCTGCTTCAGATAGAAAATGGATTCAGGGTCTCCTTTAAAGAAGTCACTTCTATATCAAAGTTGAAATCTTGAAAACAGTTGGCTACTTCTTAGGGGCAGAGAGCAGTGGCCTGTGTATTCAGCGCTGGCTGTGACTGTAATCACAGCTCCCTCCTCTAAAACAAATGGACACCTCTTTGTGCTGGGCTTCAGCCTGCACTGCTTTGTTTAGTGGTGCTCATGGAATTCCTGCTCCTGCTCTGTGCCCTCCTGGCAGTGCCCTGCTGGAAACACCATGCTGGGCTGGGTGAAATCCGGAGCGGTGGTTGCGCTTCTCCTACCAGTAAGTAGAAAGGTTTGGTTTTGGAAAAGCAATTCAATGTGGTGCAGTGATGACGTCTGTGCTGCAGGGCCAAACGCAGGATTTGGACTGCTAAAAAAAAAAAAAAAAAAAAAATCAACTTTTGGATGACCTGGAAAAATAATGGAAAATTAAATTGAATGCCTTGCTGGTCTGCTATTTTTGGGGGGGGTTTGTTGTTGTGTTTTTTTTTCTTCTTCTTCCAGTGCTAATCCATTGGATTTATTAAATACTGTGTTATACAAAGCTTCAAAATATACTTACAGAGGTCATCAGGTGGCTGAGTAATGCCCTTTTATTTTTATCTCCTTCTTCCTTTCTGTTGGCAACAGCACCATGAAGTGAATACCTCCATGTTTTTCAGCTAACCTGACTAAATAAACAGCATAATTCACAAATATGTGTGCACACGCAAAAACCAGGGCTGACATTTGCTCTTTGTGTTGCACCTGAGGAATGGCTTTAACGCACGGCAGGAATGGCACGTGCAACGTGAAGCCCAAGGGTGTGGGAGCCTGTGACTAAAGAGGGCACAGCCTCCCTTTTGCCAAGGGACTGCTGAGAGGTTCCCTGGTATGACACGGCCCTGCCCTTGGCGCTCACCGAGGTGACGTGACGTGATGTGAGGGGACATCGTGTGACCCCCCACGCGACCCCGGGGGAGTTGTGGTGTGTTGGTGTGTCCCCACAGTGTCGTCGTGTCCGCTGTGTATGGGGGAACCAGTGTGGCATCCAGAGTGTGGGGCAAAGGGGACCAACGAGGAGGGTGTGAGCTGCAGACCTGGCCCGTCCCTGTGGGCTGCGGGCTGGGCGGGCAGCTCACCAAGGTTTGAGGTTTGCAGAGCTCTTCGTAACAGCACAATGGCTGGGATTCCTTGCCGTGGCTACTCTTGGGTTTTAAAGGTCTATCTCACTGTATTCAAGTGAATCTTGCCCAGAAGTTTTGATTATCAACCAAAGTACTATTTAAAAAACCAAAACAACCCCTTCAAAAAAGCCCTTTGCTCTGTGGAGTGCTCTGTTCTTCTCAGGGGCATTGCAGAATTATTTTGGTAGGATATATTGTTTTAACATGGAAGTACATGCGGTAATTTCAGTTTAAAGTCCTACTTTCCACATTTCTGTATTTTAAAAAGACACACAATTAGATTAAACCACCAGACTTATTTACCAAAACTAAAACTTGCCTATGGTCCAAGCACATGTTACAGTCAGGCTGTTGTTTAGCATCCCCCCAAAAATAAATCTAACTTGTGGGAAGAGGAGCCTTTGGGAATTCATGTGTATATAAAATCCAGTTCCACCTTCTTGCAAATTGTCTCTTTTGACCTTATTTAGAGTTATACCTACTTAGAGTCTATCCTTGGGCTGGTGTTCATAACATGAAAAATTCTGTACAGGAAACACAGCGATGGATGACATATTAATATTTCTCTTAAGCAAGACATGTTCCATCAAGATGACTAATAATTAGTCATAAGAAATAGTCTTTTTGAATAAACACTGGCACTTCAATTTATTCTTTTCCATTCTGTTAAACCTGTTTGAGAACAATATTAAGATAACTTAAAACTGAGATAACTTAACATGAGATGTGTTGAGGGCTCAGTTGTGCCCTTCTGAAAACTGTATTATGGATTTCAAAAGCTAAAGGAGGAGATGAAATGCAGTAATATTCAAAATGCTTCAAGTACAGTACAGCACAGTATGATTTACTTTCTGTATGGTTTTTGAATCTCCTCAAGTGGGTTCTCACATACAGTGTGTCAACACCAAAGACTTCCAAAAAAATTTTACTCATTTTCAAATTGAGAAATAACAATTTAAACTAAATTGTTAGTTGCTGTACAAAGGTTAACTATGAATAGCTGCAGTGATGGTAATGTCAGTGATGATATACATCAAGATCTACTTTGCTAGTTTTATAATTTCAGATTTCTACCCAAATACATTGTTATTCACTCTTGCAGAAGTGCCTGCAGGATGTAAACTTGAATCTACAGGGAGTCTATGCATTGTTTTGTTGTGTTCATACCTGCTGAGCCATTGTTCATTGAGGTGTGTCTTTAAGTGAAAAGCAAAGCTGAGCATTTACAGGAAGGCACTTTTACAATGGCTGTCATTTGTTTTGAAGATTAGTGTTGTTTATGTGACTATCAGGAACTGCAGAAGATGTAATACCTACACACAACAAGTGGAAATACAAGGCTTCTTCCTCCTCAGTCAGCTCTGTGAAACCAGGCTGGAAAACTCACACTGGCTTCACGTGGTGGAAGGCACACAGCAACTTGTATAACAGATTATATGAGGATTCAGTGACTCAAATGACCAGAATATACGTTTTTCCCTTGGGACGGCGCTTTTGCCAGTTCTAAAGGTCTCTGCATAGAATGTGTTTCCAGTTGCCTGTTTTGAAAATGTTTCCCTTTATTTCCATTCATCCTAAATAATAGAAAGCTGTAGGATCTGCTCATGTGCCTGCTCTTCTCGTTAATTATTCTGTCCATGAGAGGTAGAGTGTCACTGGAATATAGGACACACGATTGACAATTAGGAGGCTGTGTTTGTGTGCTCACTGTGCAGTCAAACAATGTGTTGTGAACCACTTTGTCTCTCCCAGGCTCTTTCTTACTCTGTGATGTCTGTTTGGATTAAGACAAAAGTTTTATTTCCACATCACTGTGCACCATGGTGGATAACAAGGCTATGTCATTTTCTGAGACTTTTGGCAATTTTAAATTAATGGTTCTCCCGATCAGAAAATCTTTTTTGTTCCTCTATCGTGCTTTTTCAGAAGTTTTGAGATTTGGCTTTAATGCATGACTTGAAATTTTGCACTGGTGTTCAGTCCCACCCATTTTTGACTTTTTCCTTAGACTACAAGAGAAGCTTTAAAACTATAAGAAAAAGTAGCTGTACAAACTGATTTGAGTTGTTCTTGTCCCCTATAACTTCTGAACCTGAATAAAATATTACGATAATTTTAATTGATCTGAAATGTCTTGGCAATATCAAATTTTTACCTGATCCTGAAGAGGGAGTTGCCTGCGACACTTTCCCTTTTTGAAGGAGTGCTCTGGGTACTTCTCTCTGGGCAGTGCTTCAAGGACAGACAGTGGTTAGCTGTGGTTAACTGTATGGAAAGAGCAGTAGAAGCATAGCCAGGTTTTTTGTTTGCTTTGAGAATCTAGTCTTCAGTAGAAAGGAAAAACCCCACATATTATGCTTCTTTCTAATATATGTAGGGGAAATAATCTCAGAATTATTTCATGAGGTCGCCTTACAGACCTGGCGGGGGGTCAGGGAGAGTCTGTCAAACAGAGCTAAGTCTATCAAACACCAAGCCTTGGAAGGTGAGTGGGTGAGCCCTGCCCAGGGCTGTGAGATCAGCTAACCATACCCTGTGTTAAACCAAGCAGATTCCAAAGGGGAATTTCCATTGCAAAGGTTCTCGCCGTGTCTCGGGCGTTCACGTCTGGAGAGTGGCTCTGCTAACAATCAACCTCTGTGGCACAGCAAAGCCTGAAACACCCCCAGAGGCTGCTTGGTCTGGTGGAGAACAGACCCAGGCGCTGCACTCCTCCCAGCCACTGCAGGCACTGGGCTTGAGCTGTCCCTTCACCTTTCCCAGCAGTTCTGTGTGCACACTGAGCAGAGGGGATGAGCACTGGAGCTCTTCCTCTGAGTCCCTCGTGTTTCAGTGGACCTGTGGTGGTCCCACAGTGTGGTCTGTGTCTGCTGTGCATGAGCAACTGCCGTGGATCGAGGGGTCTAGTGAAAATCCAGAGCTGTGGGGCCTGGCTTCACAGAGGGGAGTTGTTTGGGGTAATTTTATCGGGTTTTGTTCACTTCCTCCTAAATGAAAACTAATGCCACAGGTGCAATCACTGGGTTTTATTTGAATTCTGAATTAGAAGGTGTCAAGAAAACTGGAATCTTAACCCCAAGATGTTTAAGGTAGCCATTTGGAAAATCAAGACAAATAAGTGTCATGTTACAGTTAGAATTTTTGGGTAGGCGGCAAAAAAGAGTTTTACTCTGTAATTTTTTGTTTCAAGGAGCAGGGTTAGCAGGAGCAGAATCTGTCCTTCAAGAAAATTATTTTCAATATAGAGTGGCAATTCCAGGTGGCATCAGGATTCTTACCTGCCATGGATACACACTGTCATGGTACACCTTTCTTTTCCCCATATCCTTGAAATACAGAACTCTATCCTAACACAATCCCCTAATTCACCTCTTTTTTTTTTTTTTTTCATTTTTTCCCTTGTGATTCACTGACTCCACAGACATCTTTAGTACACAGCTGGGAAGAAATAGCAAAAAAGTTGGAATAGGAAGGAACAACTTGCTCCTTGGAACAAGTGTCTCACAGTGGCAATGCCTCAGCAACGAGGAGGGCAACAGGCACAGCAGCAACACGGACAGAAGCAAATTACAGAGCTGGGGCAGGAGGAGGGATGTTCCCAGACACCAGAGCCTGAATATCCATCCTGCTAAGTTGTTAGAATAGCCCTTGGCATTGTTGGCCCAACCTGAAACACACTTTCCCAAATGATTTCTGGATGTGGTTTGTGAGTTAACACAAATCAAGGGCCTGGGGACAATAGCTGGTTTGTTTGCAGTGATTGCAGTTTGGTGGGTGAGAGTTTTTAATGGGATGGACCAGAAAACAACCCCAGTTGCTTTTGATTTGTACACAAAGGCAGTAGGGCCAGATATTGTCCTTCTGTGTCTGCTTTTGATGTAATTTATACTATACTAGTATTGGAATCTAATAGTTTCATAATTTTTTTAAAATATCTATAATTTAACTCAATACAACTGTTAAAGTATTATTTGAGATAATTCTTTTCCTCACTTTTTATATTGAACAGAGTTAGGTATAGTGCTATCTTTGAAAAATTAAATAAAGTTCTGTCTGCATGACCTTGCCTGAAAATAAAGACACATGTGATGGGGTTGTTGTTCTTTCTGGGTCCATCTGTGTACTAAACATAAATATTTTCGTTCAGCTGGAAGTGTAACAGACAAAAGCTTGATACTGTTTCAGTTGTCTTGAGTCTTGTATTTCTCGTAAACAGAAAGCATCTGTTTGGAATTCCTTGAGCTTGAAAGTTCTGCTGTGTGAACAGTAGTGAGCTGTGTCATAAAAGTATTGCCATGAAAAGAGTAAGAGTAACAGGATGGTGTCTTCTGGTATCTCATGGTCTTCGTTTTGGAGTATACTATTTGTTCAAGACATCATAAAGAGCAGATTTCTGAGGAGTGAATAACTACAGCATTTATAGCAGCATGTCAGCTGCTTTTCCTTTTTCAGTGCTCGTAGCAAGCAATTTTGGAATATTGGGGAGGGAAGAAGGGAGAGAGTTATTGTCTTTGACCAGAAAGAGTTATTGTCTTTGACCAGAATCACCACTTTGTGGGTGATTTTCCTTTTGGGAGTGGGCAAAAGCTTCTTCTCTCTCCTTTACCTCCCACCTTTGGGCAAATGCCAATTTAGATTCATATTTCATAGCTTAACTTATTTTCTACTTTTTGCAAAGACATGAAACTTTTTTGTTTGATGGTGTAGCTCTTTTCTTGCACTATGAAACTACCAGTCACAATTTCTACCACTTCACCAGGTTGCAGAACTTGCTAGATATGAGAGCAGTCCTTCTTGGAGCTGCTGGATTTCAGATTCTGGTTCTTTCAACCAGTAATTGTATTTAACAGTCAAAGCAGCTGCAGTGATTTTTTTTTTTTTTCTCCTGCTATTTAAATAAGGTCATAATTTTCAAATTCTTCCTTAAAGAGCTATGGCTTTTCACAGTAAAATGCAGCATTTTAAAACAGAAAACCCAGCAATTAAAAATACCCCCAACTCATTTCCCTAAATGCTTCCTGTAACACAGACACCATGAAAAATGTGAATCAGAGATCTGGTAAATTTTTTAAATTTTTGTTTCCTTTTCTAGCACCTTTTTCTCAGAATTCAAATCTTGAACCATCATCAGAAAGTTGTTGTTATTGACTGAAATTATAAAACAGTTAGTGGATAAAGGCTTTTCTCTCATCTTTATTCCACCATCACCTACCACAGAAGACAGATTTCTGCAAACTTTGATCACATACTTGACATCCTTTTGTATTATAAACAGCCAGATTCCTTTTCACCCCTGTTGAAATAGTTTAGCTTTTTTTTTTTTTTTCCCTGTTTGTTGACCTTAAAAGCTGAGTTTCTTCTCCATGCCATCCTTTGCTCTCCTCTGTGTCTCAGGTCTCCCAATTTTCATCCATCCACAGTCCCTTTGATTGTATCCTGTATGTATAAACTTAAAACTAGACCCAAGTGACACTGAGATAAATATTTTCATGCACTGTTAAACTGCCTTTGTTATAACACAAATTTTATTTTCTGTTCACTAGAATGTTATGGAACAGTTCAATCCAGGACTGAGGAACTTAATAAATCTGGGGAAGAATTATGAAAAAGCTGTTAATGGTAAGTTTTCCATGTGCTAACTTTAGAAAGATTTTTTTCGTTTTCATTCAAATATATGTATTGGATATGAGGGTTGTGTAAAACCTTAATTTCCACTTTGAACTTTGGATGTGTTTAATTAAGAGAAAAAACCCAAACAACTAAGAAGCACAGACACACAAACATATGTCCTTTCTCCCCAACCTTATGGGGTTTTCCCCACTGTCCTGGAGAAGTTACTCTTAGGCACAGAGCTACTGCAAAATAAACTGCAAGGGGGTTTAAATAACCCTCATTAGAATAATAATAAAAATGGAAAAACCCCTAAGTTATGTAAATATTTCGCATTCTTAGATCTGTTCCTGCTCACCTACGTACATCACCAAGTAATCCTGTGAACAGAACAATGTGAATGAGCATGAGTTGCAGGAGTGGATTGATTTTGTTGTTGTTGTTGCCCAGACTAATCCTGATGATATTTTTAAATGGATCCAAAATCAGAATGAATAAGTTTGATTCTAAGTACTTTTTAGAAAATAATTGTTTATTCCATGATTGACTTTACAGAAACTGTCTAAGAGGGGGCTTCGAGGACTGGGCTCCTGTTTCCCAAAGCCTGCACTGTAGGACCTGTTAGATCTTGCTCCACTTCACCCATGCAGACCTGTTGAGCTGCTTGATACCCTATTAAAGCAATGTAAAATGTCTCTAATTTTGCCTCACTCGAGCCTATGGCATGTCTTTGCCCTACATGTAATCCAGTCCTCTGAGAAACGTGATCCTGCAGAAGTAGTGCATAGCCAAGCAGACACTGAAATCTCTCTTCATGCAAATTTTAGACCAGGCTTGAGAAAAAGATAAAACCGAAACCTGCTGGAGATAAAAATGGGGAAATATTTGTGGTAGTGCCTACCCTGATGGATGACATGTGGTTACCTGGCCATAGGAATTACAGGTAGTACCAGAAGCAGTAACAAGTGTTTCCATATTCATTTGGAATATTTCTGTGCCGGGTTCTGAGGGTTCTGCTTTTCACACTCTTTGCTGTTGATATGTTACCTTGTGCCTCGTTTAATTCAGTTTATCATCAGTCGTTGACAGTGTAACTGAGCGCAGCGCTGAGGAGAGGCTGGAGGGTGTTGTGTTCGGCACTTTTGACGTTAAGACTGGCTGATAAAGCGTATCTGTGATGTGTGCCTAATTTCCAACCAACCTTTACCATGTTGCAACAACTATTGCCAAGTCATCTTTGGACTCTCATAAATTGTTAATCTTTCCACCCGCAGTTCTGAGTGGTGTAAATAAGACCTGTACGCGGAATAAATACTCAATTGCTAAACAAACACTTCGTAGCTTTCCAAAAAAAGCCAGAGTAGGCTGATAAACAGAAAACTTAGCAGAACTCCCATAGGATTATAGTGCATTTTTATACCTTTTGAGGGCAAAAGGTCAAAACTCCTTCTCAGCTGTAGTTTAAAAGCCATAGTACTGGTGAAGGGAGTGGATGAGAAGGGTTCTTGATTTGCTTGGTTAGCTAAAATCGCACATTTTCTCCCTTTTTCAGTACCTGTATTAGGAGAAAAGAGTGAGCTGAGCCTGTCTTGAGGAAACAGATAGGAAGAGCTGGATTGGCATCAGGTTTTCTCGTGCAGGTGGCACACTGTCCATCAGTAGCGCCACCGTAATCCTTCGGGTCACAAAGGCTGAACATGGAGCACCCTCGAGATGGAGCTGAGACAGAAATTACCCTTGTCTAGTGCATCAGAATCCTTGTTTCATTTGGAAAATTCTCAGTGAATACACTGTTACGTAACCAAAGACATCAGTTTTGTAGTAGACGGTATAAAATACAGACTTATGATTGGCAATCATATTCCTCTCAGGAAAAAAAAAAATATTGTCAACAACAACTCAGCTTGGCTTTCGCTGTAAGTCAAGAATGTACTACTACAAAGAAATTAGAAAGACTAACTACAATAAATATTTTTAACTGCCCTTTACATTAAAAGCTTGCCAGTTTGTCCATGTTATTTCTTTACTTCGGGGTGTGCAGATCATTTGTAGACACTGTGAAGGTGCAAAGCAACCACTGTAGATGCACTCCCTGGGTAAAGTGCTTGTCCCCACTGGCCTCCCTGCAGTTTGAGTCCTGGCATTTTTGTGTGCCTTCTGGGACAACTGGCTTTGCTGCTTAAATCAGCCATAACCAGGAAATTATTAACTGGGAATAACTGGAACCTTCGTGATGTATATTAAGAATTTATTGGTTCCTGCGGCAGCCAGCTTAAGCAGAAAATGGTCATTTGTTTTTTAAAGGGCTCCGGGTTTCCTTGTGGCCACTGCAGGTCCATTGTCTCATGACCAGTTGCCATTTCTCAGATCACTGGTCTGGCTTGTCAATACAAGAGATCTTGGCATTTCTAGTGGGTTTGGGATGGCATCTTGGTTTTTTCCAACAGTTTGATCCATACCAAGGAATTTCCTTATGTCCTGATCAATGGCTTTGGGCTAAACCTCCCTGCTGGATGCTGACTGCCCCTGGGTATGCATGAAAGTTGGAACCGAATAACAGGCTGAAACTTCATTAGTATATTCTGGTGTTGTGTCTTTGTCTCCTGGTTTCACAAATTATCAGGGAGAACAGGGACTTGCACAACTTTCTCTGATTTCCTTGTTGCCATATACCCCTCTCTTACTCTATGCCCTGCATTACAAGACTTTGTAGGATCATAGATTAATAAAAATGGAAAATATTTTGATTTTTTTAACACCTTTTTTTTTCCCTCACCCCCAGTTATGATAGTGGCTGGAAGAGCATATTATGATAGCCTTGCCAAGATTGGGGACATATCAGCTGGTTCTCCAGTTTCTAAAGAATTGGGTAAGTGAAATCTTGTTTATTAAAATTCCCTCATAACATAAACTTTATTTTCATTTTCCTGCTGGCAGGTCACAGAACTAATGTAGAATAGATCAGGATCAGTAGAAGTGTGTTTTACTCTTAAAAGACACATGGATGGAAGGGATTAAATGCCTTTAAGGTACATTGTTTCTCAAGACACTTACAATGGTTTGACAAAGTGACCTTTTTTTTAGTCCTTTTGTAAATATATATCCACCTGTGCGTTAAGTTCATATAATCCTAGAACAAACACAAAAAATACATAGCTTGATTTTTAATGAAGAGTTGAATGTTGAAATACCTTTCCAATAGAATGTTGGTATGAGGAGTCCTAGTTTGTGACAGCGGTTCTAAAGTAAACCAATTTTCTGGAGGAGTTTCATTGTGGAGTGTTTAGTTTTACTTCACTACTTCTGATCAAGTGTATCACCAGAAGTTCAGACGCATTATATTTATTTTCTAGTTGGGTTTTTGAAAGAGAAACTGCAGACTCAAAGATGGATTCATTTTACGTTAATATAAATCTACTACAAGTTCTGTAATTTCTTGAAAATAATTTCTGAATTTTTGAAAGATTGTCATCAGCACTTGACCTCGACAACTTCACTTTTGTAGGTTGAACAGTGCAATTTCAGTGCTAGGCAAAGAAGTACAAAGTATTTATAGTATTTCTTACAAAAGATTCTCACAGGACTACAAAACAAAGAAGAGGGAACTACACTGCAAAGAGGAAACATTTGTTCAATGCCTTCATTTGCTTTTTGACAAAAATAACTTGACGATGTGTCTTGTCTGAACTTTTGGTTTCGGGCAACGTAAGACTCTTCCAGTGATGTAACCTGGCTCTGCTCCTGTAACTCGCAGTACTTTGTTAATTCAGCTGATTAAAAAGGATGGGTTGAGCACATTTTCGTAATAGCTCTGGTGGAGTAGAACTGAGGGGACAGAACCTTCTTGAGCAGTTCAGTCTCTGTGCGCCTGCCCACATTTTGATGATTTGTTCTGAAACCACCCCTGGGTGAGTGTTCAAAGCTGGGAGCGGCAGAACAGCAAACAGGGCAAAGCAAACAGCCCTGATGGAGGTGCTTTCTGTGTTTGCTCTGCAGGTTGTTTGCAGAAAGCAGAGCTGCTGGTGCCAAACTGCAGAACTAAAGTTAAATGGCTATGCAGGGTCTTAGAAAACATCAGAAACTGCACAATCATGATTTTTGCAGTCAAGCAGTTGCTCAGATGCAGGGAAGCAACTCATTTATTGAATGTCACATGACTGGGATTGTCTGCTTCTCTGCAAATACTATCACTGGGTAACCTCATGCTGAATAAGTGTTTTCCCCTATTACTGGGGACAATACCAAACTCTGATTGAAAATATGCTTTTGTTTAACTATGAGTTCTTCCCAGAAATTACAAATCCTTTTCTAGATATACCGGATTGAGAAAACACAGCATTCTTCAGGGTCAGCCCTCTAACCTTCTACTTTAGCTGTTCCTGCAGAAAAATCTATTCTTCCTAAGGAAAACAGTAACTCTGGATTTCTTCCAGCATACTCAGAACACTTAATTTAGAGATAAGAGGAGGCAATGAACACTGGAAGAGGCGGGATAATATGGTTAGGAGTCTGTGAGAGATTGCTTGCTATTTCAAGAAAGAAAATCTTACAAGTTATGGGGCCGGGCTCCAACGCTGAGCTGTTGACCAAAAATATAGGAAATACCCAGATGTCTCTAAAAGAATCTGCTTAAAAAAAAAAAAAGTAATTTACTGTACTGCTTTGTATTTTAGTAATATTCCAGTGCATGCTGAGCAGTCTGGGATCTGTAAAGACCGGATCAAACTTTGCTCACTCAGTGGCCCTGTAACCCCAGGGGAGTTACTGCAGGTGCAGCCCCCTGTGGAATTGTCTCTCCCATGAGTTCCTTCAGACTTGCCAAAAGACATGTTATTGGCTATAGCTCTATCATGCCTCATACTTCTGTTATCTTTGCAAAAAAAGAGGTCATTTTGCAGTTCAAACCCAAACCTGGTGGGTGACCTGGAGTGTATTTGCTGCCAGGTGTGATGTAAAGATTTGTATCAAACCCACAGTTAATCCTTCGTTTCTTCTCATAAGGAAAGACAGAACGTGGTCTTCTGAAATGAGACAGCAACATGGACACAAACCCCACAGTGGGGGAGAAACAGAAATGGAACAGAAATAGAGAAGACACTTTTTGAAGTAGAGGGTAGAACACACAGGGACCAGAGAAGCAGTGAGGCAAAAAGGAAAAATGCCAGAAAAGGCTTCCTTCTGTCAGGTGGGATTGGAGCAGAAGGGGGAAACAAAGGGAATGAAATGGAAATCTGGATATTCCAGCTGATGCAGAGCTTTTGTACCAAGTACCTGTATCTTTCAAGTCTGGTTGAAGCCCTCTGAATTATTGTAATACAGAATAACTGAGGAAGCAGAAGAATGTACTGCAGTCGTAAGATAGTCCTTATGAATAAGGGATAAGTTGATTTAGTCAACATTATTTCTAATTTCTTATTTCCCTAAACTTCTGAGCTTGCAGTCCCTCAGACTTGGCTGTGAGCTTATAGGAGTAGAACCTGAATTTATGTGGTTCAAGTTATTCCGCAATACGGAATTTGCGTATCTTTTTTTTTGTAGGCACTTTTTGGAAATCCCTCTAGGAAGAAAAGATAGGAAGCAAGAAACTGCCTGTTTAAAAATGTAAAAATTTCATACTATTCAAATTTCAGCAAACCACATCAGCACAATAAAACTATGCACTAAAACCAACTCTGTGCAGACACTGCACCACAATGTTAAAATAGTAACTTTCATGATGTGAAACACAGGTTTGTGAGGCTTTGTCATACCCACTTTTAGTGCTTATAATTTGAATAAACTCTAGTAACACAGGCTGTCTTTGTAGTCTGCACTTGCACAAGGCATCAGGGAGTTATTTGCTGCTCACTCCTGGAATACCTCCTCCTGTCTTCCCAACTATCCTCTACACCTGCCAGTTGTTGTAGTCACATCTCATGTCATATTGTGGGTGTAAAGTCCCACTTTGTTGTGTAGCAACAGTATCCACAGCAGTCACCTACAATGACATTATGGGTCTGTTCCTAGAGCTTATTGCTCAACAGCTAGGAAGTGTAAACTATTAATTGCTTGTCTAAACAGAAAAAGAAATGAAAATATTACATTGCATGGTCTTGATCAGTGGAAGTAAAATGCAGAAGATCAGTATGTTAAAAGGACAATCAGAGGAGAAGAAAATCTCTTCCTTAATCTAACCAGGACTGATAATTCATTTAAAGATTACTCTGGGTTTATAGGCTTATATTTTCATAGTTGCATTCTGTTTAAACTGGAAACAGGTACGCAAAAGCCTATGCTCATCTGCAGTTTAAAATGTTAGAATTTGGAAACATATCTACTTGCTGAAAAATTTCTGTTGGACTGTAATGTGAGGCAGTACCATATTTTTAAAATACCATGTTGCGAGTATTTGTCATTCAAATCTTCCCGATTACAAAGCCAAGTTGCCACTTGAGCAGATACTTTTCCAAGCGATAGCTCTCCGTTCTTAATCCCAGGATGGAGCACTTGTGTTGCTCTCACCAGTGAGAAAGCCAAGCAGAAAAAGAGAACATTCCATGGTTTGGGCTGCAAGTAGCTAGCTGCACTTCCATTAAAATAAGAGGGATGGGGGCAGAGTTGTTGCCTTACTTTAACACATACATTGACCCTGTCAACTGGAATCCTATTTCATTTCTCTTAGAAAGGTGACACCTCACACCCTTCCCTTCTCCGGCTGTTGCAGCTGAAGAGGAGGAATCTGTCCTCTTGTCCCACCTCCCTGCATCCCTGTCATCCCTTCCACAGTATCACTGTGCTGCCTTTGGAATAGATCATGCTGGATAGAAAGGCAGGTGATGTGTGCCAGGAACTACAGAACCTTTAGCACCTCATCTGGTGGGAACTTCTGGGAAACCAGCTTAGAGGCTGCTGTTGAAGCCATCACAGCCAGGCCAGCTTTTCCTATGGAGCATTAATAAAACAGCCTTCTACTATATTTATAATTAATTGCATTGGAAGAAGCCACTCCATCCTTGTGTTATAAAAGGAAACTACACAGAGAGCTGTCTTGAAGTGGAAATACACAGTAGTTGTGGGTTTTTTCAGGAATGAGGTTTCCTATCTTCCAGTTTTACAATGGCATTTTGGGCTTGTGCTTTATAGACCTCCGAGCTGCTCTAAGAAAGGTGGAAGGGGATGAGCCAGCCTTGAGTTAACATTCTATATTCCTCTGGTAAAATATAAAACAGAAATGATACTGTCGTATGCAGTGAACAGAAGGTGGGTTTGTTATTGGACATAAAGAATATAAATGCTTAAAAATAGATACTGCAGCTGCTTCTTACAGGACTACCCCCCAGAAAAAAGTTTGCTCTGTATACAATTATGTTGTTGGAAATTCTGTTGTGAAGATTCCCAGATAAGGTGCAAACTCTCTGGTTCTAGAAATGCCTGATAAGAGAAATAGAATATGAAAATACACAAGGCCTTTGGGAATGATTGCAGTAGCACCAGGGAAAGGAAAGAAGTCAGATATTCATAGGACTGTAGTGATATTCTTCCAGTTATTAAGTTAGGTAATTGGTCATATTTCTCAGTCAATATAAATATTTTATTCTCCACCCCCCTCCCGAACATTACAGCATCCTATAAACTGAAACTGAGTCTCCTGCTGTTAGTCAGTGGTATGGAATGGCATCACCTTCCTGCTCTGGGTGGGTGACAGAGCAGTTCCCAGGGAGCACTGGCAGTGCCATCCCTTGGGATGCCTCCTGACCCCGTGATGTCTGTGCCACCAGGGCAGCCTCTTGGCACCTGCAGCTGTAGGAGCACCTGCCTGTGTGCCACGCTCTGGACTTTGGCACAGAAATCCATAATGATACACGTGAGCACACGCCCTCTGGGGAAAAATCAGATGCTCAAAACAGGTACAGTGAGTGGGTACTTGATGCCTTCCTGCTGTGCCTCAGAGGGCTGAGAAAATAGTGAAAGTACCACGAAGGGAATCCTTACAGAATTTCTGATGGTACTGGAACACTTAAACTTTACATGAGTCTTACATGTAGCAAAGACATCCCTTGTGACAACATTGTGAAAAAAATGACATCATATGTGTAACTAGCTTGTAAATCCTTTAATGAAAGTCTAGCTATATTTAATCTGTACAGTCAGCTAATCCTGATGAACTATTTCTCAACAACAACAAAAAAAATCCAGTATCCATTGTAGATGCCACAGTTTCGGGGCAGGGCAGGGAACCAAAACCAATTGTCATGGACTTCTGAGAACGCAACATTTACCAAAACTTTTGTCCCAATTTGGATGTGGGGGATTTGTTGGGGTTTTTTTTGGTGGCTGCTAAGACTGTGAAACTCACTGGCAGTTCCAAAGTGTTGAAATGAAAGTTGTAGTGATTCCTTCTATTTTATTGCATTTCATGTAACATTTACAATGATGACAAATATTTTTCCTCTCTAATACTGAAGCCCATAAAGAACTGCAGTGTCTGCTGGTTAGCAGGATTTATCTGTTCCAGACCTGCTGAAAAACAGATTAACTCTCTGGTATGATCTTCCTTAACTAATCTGCCTAAAACCAGCAGGACTCCAGCCAGGCAAGTTCAGGCTTGTGTCTGTATTGTAATTTATTTTCTTTGCGCCCAACTTGTGTGAAGATTACAAGTCTCTTGTTTAACACCACTACAGCTCAAGTAGGAAAAGCTGCTGTATATGAGGCTTTCAGGGCCCTGTGAAAGATGACTCTCTGACATAAAAAGTTTAGTATATTCTGGGTTTATGTGTTTGGGTAAAAATAAACAAACAAACAAAAAATGCCTGCAGCAGTTTTCATATATATATTAGTAATGGAGTAACAGGTGGAAAAACAAGTTTGTCCTTTTTCATGCATTATTTATATGGCATATGCTTTTCCTTTCCTATTTTTAGCATTAAAATTTCGTTTCTGTGCTTACCAATCGTCTGAAACAAGATGAATATTTCATGGTAATTAACATCTGTTCGATGATGTAGCAGGTTTAAAAAAATTCTAATCTCTGAATATTTTTGGCTGAGATCAAAACAGGTTGGGGGAGAAAGGGGATCTAGACTGCAGACTAAACTTGGCTGAATCTGCAAGTCACATTCCTCTTTAAAATACAGTGTAAGCTAATGTGTTTATTCCATTTAAAATCCAAAACTAGGAGCATCACACCAAGAGCAAACTTAGAGTAACTGTAAATTCTAATGGTCTTGATAATCTCGTAAGCACTCCCTCTTGTCAAGTCGTATGTGGGAATAGCTAATGGATGAGCAGCTCACTGCCCAATTTATAGCATGTAGTGCATGGTATGAATTGTGTAGTGCTTCTTAAAATCACTTGTGCCAAGCTGAAAGTATTTGGCATTAATTTTAGTCTTAGTAAAGTATATTCAGAAAGCGAGGTGATCCTTGGGTTTAACTGAATGTGGCTTATAAACAGTCCTGACTTTTTAAGGGATAAAGAACTGAGGAGTATTTTGTCTCTTTTAGAACATAAACATTCCAAAGTTTTAAAGAAAAATCGTCATTTTAATTCAAGTAATTTAAATTCTGTCTTGTGTAGTGGGAAGGTACTTCATTATGTGGTCCTAGGCTACTTTCTTTCACATGATCATCAGTAAAGTTTTCGGAGACGGAAAAGATGACTATATAATTTTGACCCTGGACTACACAAGGAAATGCTGTCGTAAGAGGTGCTCGGCTACTGGAGTAGGAATGAACTGTGCTCTGTCCCTTCACTGTTTGTCTAATTGTGAAATGGCAAAAGGGTTTGTGGATAACAGGATTCTTTGGTTCTGTTTCTCATGCTGAGAGCAATGTGTAACCTAATGGTGGGGAAGGGTTCAAGAGAGGATTGCCAAGCATGTGTGGGTGAGATATGGACAGATCCTTGTGTGTTTATGCTCTGTGCAGACATACAAACATGTACTCTCCAAAATAAGGCAAATCTTTCAGGAAGGACAGAACTTGGTGTACGGAATTTGCTGTAGGATAGAAGGGCAGAAGTTCCCTTTGGTCTGACAGCAGCGTGTTGTACCTGGAAAGCCACCTGGGCTGGTTAAAGACGTTGTGGACTCCTGGTCAGGTGTGCTGGCTGTGATGCAGCTGGAAAGAAGTAATTTGACTACATAAAAACAGAGGCCATAGTTTGGGGGTTTTTGGGGGTTGAAGGCTTTTTTTCACTTCCGGCAGATGAAGTTTGGATTGTGGTCAAAGACATAAAAACTGTGTGGTCCAGAATACATTTTTCCCTGTGGAGTCAAATGAGGAACACAGAGGTGAAGTCCTGTGAGACGGAGCAAGTAGAGCCTCGGGCTCATCAGTCCCAGCACCACCAGTGCCCAGCTCACCAAATTAGCAACAGTGTCCTGTACAATCCTGTTTATTGCTTGCTGGATTTGTCTGGACACAGAGGCAAGATACTTCCAGCACTGTTAATCTCTTATGTATCAATGAAACTGTAAGATGTCTAAAAAGATTGTAATACTTAAAGGAACTTGTGAAAAATTAGTGATAAAACTGATCTGTGGTAAAACTAACTCTGAGCGTTAAGTCAGTTTCTTGTAATTACTTCAGTTGGGTGTTAACTTCAGATGAGAAACGATGCTTTTTTTACATGTCCAATAATATCATACTGTACAGTTTTGTTCCTCATGGTTCATAATAAGATGACTTGTTGGATTTTATTTTACTGGACTGTTATATGAATATACAGATTTCAGCCATTGTGTCATGAAGGGGTTTTTCATTTCCCTTAACCTGTATTTAATCTCTTTTAAATTAACTAACTTATTTGCTTGTGATATCACAGAAACTTTTCAGTTGTTCAGAGCCTTAGTGAGAGCCCTGCATATTTTAAAATTAATCTCAGAATTCCATTTAGAATGTGATGTTGTCCTTGTTTCTATTTTTGTTTCCTTTACAGATTTTATTTATGTACAGTTCTAGCTGCTTCAGGGCACTACATCTACCATGCAGAGTGGACTTAAGCTACTTTACTCTGGTCTGAAATCTCTTCCTCTTGTAGGCTTTATTCTTTGTTTTCCCTTCTCCTTCACCCCTGCAGTCACCTTCACCAAATGGCACAGATTGGTCATATGTCAGTGCCACTCTGTAAAATGAACTCCAGGACATTTATTCCTTGCCTCCTATTCCATGCTTGCTCATGCAGCAAGGAAAGGCAGACTTGACCTAGTCCTGTTGATTTATGTGCATATTACTATTAATTCCAGGGCTCAGGGGGCAGCATGTTAAAGCCTTCTGGACAAATTGTATTAGAAGCAAAGTGCAGTTAGAGCTGGGGAGGTTTAACAATACTTTGTCCTTTGTTATGATTTTATTCTTTCACATTCAATTCCATTAAAAATTTTAACCTTCTTTAAAGCATCTGTTGCACAGTTACAAATGACAAAATTCCTATGACAAAATGATAAATTAACACATTGGCAGCTGAACAGATGTTTTGTTCAGTCATATTTATTTGTTATACTGTTTTTCTTTGAAGCTTCCTATTTTTACTGCCTTCCGGGAGTTACTTGGCTTCAAAGGGCTCTGTTTCTCACTTTGCTGTGTCACAAATGCCTTTCTTCTGGGCAAAGGGTGACTTGGAGGAAAGAGCATCTTGCCAGCGGTGGCACCTAATGATGCCCTTGGACTGTATTGTCTCCATGGGGAGCTTTGACTCAGCCTTTCACTCTCTTGTTTAATGGCAATAATTATGTGGCTTCAACTCTTAAGACACAAAGTTGCTCGAATTGCCCTGAATATAAAACAGGACAACAGGAGGTAAATGAATGATATAATTAAGTACTTTGTCTGTTCTCAGACATCTAAGAAAGTCTCTCTATTAAGAGACTTGAAATTTTTCAAGAGCAACCTTCTCTAAATAGAACAAAATTGAAGTATATTTCAAGTAAGCTGTTGCGATTACTGCTTTTATTGATTTTAGTATAGCTATTTAGTATTTTAAAAGTTTAAGTGATTCTGTTGGTAGCTGTTGATACTTGTTTCCATGACAGAACTCTATTGATTGACTTCCATTTTTGTTTCTAACTTGAACAAATTCTTCTGGGCTTCTAGTCACAAGAACAGTGAACATAAGGTGAAAAGGTAAATAACTCAAACAATCAGCCAGTACAAACAGAGAGTTGAAGTGTAACTGCTGCAGAAGTTCTAGCCTTGGAGTATTTCTGTTAGGAACTGCTTGCCTTGGTTTTCATCTCCTGTGCAGGCAGACTTTCAAGGATATCTTCTTGCTCAGGGGATGCTGCATATGGAGAAATAAGTGTTACACACTTTGGGCTAGTGATTCTTTTTTTCTCTTTTCTTTTTTGTTTTACAAAACCAATGTAATTAATGGATTTCTAGTCTGTCTTATTTCTCAAGAGAAAATACAGACACAACCAACAGCCTTGATTAAGCTTAAAAGTATTCCGCAAATCCCTGAAGTTCCACCTTAAAAGATCTTTCTGCCTGTGCACTGAACTTATTTGAAACAGAAATAAATTTACCATGGAACTTGACATTACTGTTCATGGTCGTATGTCAGGTTATAGCTGCAGTTCATGGCATAGTTTCAAGAACTGTATATGAGAAATATCTGGCTTATTTTTAAGTCTTTTAAGGTATTTGAGATGTATCCCAAAAATTCCTTTCTGAAAGAGATTGTTCCTTCTCTTCCCTACCTCTAAGGTAAAAGAACAAGTATCTGTGAACTCATACAAGTACTTTTTTGTTTTCTAAAACAAAGTGGGAATATTTAATGTACAGCTCCATTTTTTAGTCACAAAGATTTCATGTTCAGGGTGTCGGGAGATGGAAAGCAGAAAAAAAAGTGTCTTTGAAAGGCAAATATTTTAATAGTTATGTTTATCATCAAGACCAGTGGTTTGGGTTTATTAACCCCTTGCATAAGTTGATGCCTAGAACTGGTTCAAGTTTACAGTGTGGCTGCCACAAACTGGCCTTCATGGCCTGTTATCATGTGCTCTGGTCATGTCATTATGTTTGATAGGTTTGGGGTTTGCCAATAAATAATGACAAGGTTAATACTTGGTTATTGTGTATTATGAACTCTCACATATAAAACCTGCTCATGAGCAGCTTTAATATATAGCAAAATATTTTTAATTGATGTGAGAAATACATGTTTCTCTTCAGCTTAAGTATTTTTCTGTACCTTTCTGAAAAAGGAATAAAGTCTGAATATTAGAGCCCAGCCTTAGGTTGTGGTGCTGTTAATCCAGAGTAACCTGTCATCTTTCTTAGAGCTATTCTATAATTAACCATGGTAATTAAAATTCAAATATTATATTGAAGCTGTTCAATTTCCATTTACTTGGACACTGTCACATGTAGATATGGGGCTGTTTTGTCTTTCCTGACTTAGTCTTCTAGAAAAACTTGTCTCCTTGTATAAATTTTATTTGGAAGGGCCATCAAAATGTGGCTATCCCATTGTCTTAAACAGGCAGTGAAGAAACACAGTATATGTTCACTGTCAAAAATGCTTTCTATTTATTCAAAGTGCAGAATCTAATCTCTTATTTAAATTTTCATAGGTCAGTGTGTGCTTACTGTGGGTTCTCTTCATGTTTTGAATCAAGACTTTGAAAGAGGAAATTAAATGGGTGAGCCAGTACATGGAGTGCCTGTGGATTCCCAGTGGCAGGGAGGAGATCCCAGCACAAAATGGGGTTTCTGATACACAGCACAGGGAGTCTGGTTGAGAGGAAAAGAAAATGCAATTAGCAACACAGTCGCTGACACCTAAACACGCTATTTAGAAGCGTTCTAGAACACTCTTAAAACAAACCCATAAAATAATCCAGCACAAACCATTTAGAAGGAAGTGTAGCTTTTAAAGTTCTCCTCGGGACATGTTTTGGCAGTATTTTTTGTAACTGAGATGATGAAAAAAAAACACAACCCATTTCTACCCAAGCATTCAAAGCGGAGAGACTCGAAGGCTCAGGCGCCCAAAATAACCGCTGTGCGAGTCAGGGTTTCCAGCGCAGGTGAATGGGGGTTTTATGGAGCAGCGGCAGGGCAGGGACGCAGGGAGGGAGGCAGCGATGGAGGGAGGGAGCCACGCGGGGCTGAGTCAATGCCCGGCCTTGTTGGATGTGTGTCCCTGCTTGGCTCGCCCGCCGTGGCTGCGCCGGCATTGCCAGGGATTAGCTCAGAGCTCTGCTTTGGCTCTGAACGTGCTTCTCACCAAGAGGCAGAATAAGTTCATTTTGAAAGCGCAAATAATCTATAAGGGCAATTATTCCGAGGCCCATTTCAATTCTCACCGTGAATTTTTGTAGCTTCCCAAATGGCTTCCTAGACTGCGTATGTAAAACCAAACAAACTTTGTAATGTTATTTGTATGCCTTGACTCTTTTCCTGTTTTTTTTAACAACATTTTCCTTTTTAAGTTGTAGATAAGTGTTTACAAAACTCTTCTAACTTTAAAAGTTTGTCAGAGCCTAATATGTGTCTTTTCAGTAGAGCTGGTGCAGCAGAAACACTGTGGACTAAAGTACATTCACTTCTACAGCCTTAAAATAACACCGCTCGTCTCCGTTACTTCAAGTGTTTGGGCAACTACATTGTATTTACTTCTCTATTGCATATGAGCAACTAATTACTGGAGCATCTCTCACTTCTCATAGTATTTATAGCTCTGTAGTCGCCAGAAATATAAGTTTAAATAGAAACAAAAAAACATAGCAGTCTGTGAGCTGGACAGAAGGACTCAGAAAAACTGTACATATTGTAAAAAATACAGCACCCCTCTATCTCTGCCATCTCCCCTCGTGTGTGCAGATTCCTTTTCCTTGCTACTCGAGGTGTTGTCTGATCTCATTGTCTTCCCATTCCTTCTTCCAAGTCTCCTGTAGTCTGTTGTGCAAAGAGATGCAGAGGTGGGCAGGAGTGATTCCTGAAAAGTCGGGAGACGTGTGTGTTTCTTTTTGAACCACCCCATGTTTCCCCATAAACAATAATGCAGACCCACAGGTTGCATTATTTCCTTCAATATCTGCTGTGTCATACACGGGACATATGGTTCTCCTTTCAAAGAAACTAAAACCTTGAGGTGCTGTAAATGGAGAATGGGAGAAAGGTGCTAACACACCCCCCAGCGCTGCGGGAATGGTTCTGCCTTTTGTGGGAAGGTTACCTGGGCTATGGGCAGACAGGTTTGGATGTCTGTGGGCATGAGAAGGCTCTGTTTAAGAGTTATGTCATTCATTTTATTGAGCCAAATTTTTAAAATTATCCGCATCTTTTCTGAGCAGCTGAACGATGTGAAGCGATATGGGATGATAAGTCTCTGCTGGCTAACTGAGGGTTCTCAAAGAATACAGACGGTCGAAAACAAGTTCTGTGCAGCGGCGTGTTGAGCAGTTATTGCATCCTTTCTTTTTTAACTCTAAAATGGAAACTGGAATGGTGTAAAACAACAAACAGGTGGGACACACAGTCCTGTGCAGGACTGACAGAGCTGTGGGTCGTTCTGCAGCCCTGCCTGTGCACTAGGACAGCCCTGCTGCAGGTTCCATACGGCAGGTTCCATATGGCAGGTTCCATACGGCAGGTTCTATACTGCAGGTTCCATACTGCAGGTTCCATACTGCAGCTCCTGTGTGCCCAGTCCAGGTGGGACTCCTGCGAGGGGGACGAGGGACAGAGGGATTACTGGGGTGGCATGCCAGGGAACCAGCTGTGCGACCAAACCTGCCCGTCTGGCCGTGGCAATGGGATGCCAGCAAAACACAGCTCTAGTTGAGACTTTGAGATGCAGTTTGGGATTCTGCTCCTGGCCCTGGCACTTCCAGTTTCGGTAAAGGCTCCGGGTTGGAGCTGGTAGCAGTTGTCTGGTTTGGGTGAAGTCAAACTGGGCACTTCAGGGCCCTTCCAACTCCTCGGCAGTGTGTTGTAGTCTGCCAGCGCAGGCTGGCACACACTCGGTGTGCCAGTGCCAGGGCAAGGGAGGGATGGGGATGATGTGGCCGTGTGCCCCAGGCGGGCTGGTGTGGCTGGCTGCACGCAGGGCTGCTCTGCGCTTTACGAGCTCTGTGCACAGAACCACACCCAGAGGACTGAGGGATTTTTCCTCTATGTCCTCCTAAAGCAAGATGAAAGAGTTCAGCTTTTAACTGCTCCCGGTGCAGAGTAAGTGGGTGAGTTTGTGCGGGACGACAGCAGAGCTGGCAGAGTCAGGATGTGTTGAGAGGATGCTGAGCAGTCTTTGGTTTGGCCATTAGTTAGTGCTGTTCAGTCAGGCCACACCTGAATTCATCCGAGCGGGTATCACATCTGCCTTTGCAGGTGTGCTCTGAGGGAAGGGAAAGGTTATTTGTTGATTCCGAAGGTGCAGCTACGAAATAAACATTAAAGCTTAATTTTCAGGCTAAGGAAGGGATAGCAGCTATTTAGATAGTAACAACTCGGGTGCTATTCCCTGACTTGGCAAGAAAAGAAGCTGTCACTAAACCAATGGGAGCCACTCTGGAGAGAAGGAAGTAATTATTTTGTCTGGCACTCCATGTCCCTTTTGTATAACAATGCATGATTAGTTATTCTTCTATCACTTAAGAGCTGCTTGGTGTGTCTGTGGCCAGAGCAAGTTATTTATTTAAACTGCTGTGGTGAGCAACAGCAAGAAATTTCCTATCCCTCCTAAATGCAGTGTAGTTAATGAGTATATTAGGTAAATGTATTTTATTACTGCTCTTTGTTAACTATCTTCAGAACTCTAGGAAAGAAATCAATAGGGTTGTATGTTTGTCAACAGGCCAAGTTCTCGTAGAAATCTCAAGAACGCACAAGAAACTTAATGACAGTCTAGAGGAGAGTGTAAGTTAAATGACTTCTTTTCCTTTAATCCATTTTCCTTGTGAAATTATAAATTGTTTTTGCCGATTTTCAATAACCCTTCATTCATTTGCTTTTAAAGTTCAAAAAATTTCATAAAGAAATTATATCAGAACTGGAGAAGAAAATAGACCTGGATGTAAAATACATGAATGTAAGTAAACATTTAATTCCAAAACTCCTACTTCATTTGTCTATTGCTAGTCAAAGGATTTTTTCAAAAATTGTTCCCCAAGAGTTAATTAATCAATACATTAGAAATGAGCTTTAGAGGCATAAAGATGGCCAAAATTTTAATGCTTAATCTAAATTTTAAAAAGGAACCAATGTATCACTTCAAAGGTCCTTAAAACTGAAGAAATTGCCGAGGTCCTTTGGTGGGGTGTCCTCACGTGTCCAAGTAAAGCTTTAGTCACTCACCCAGGCTCAGGGCTGAGTGCACTTCAAGATGTTGTCAACGCTGTGATTGCAGGCAACTCTGAAGAGGTACCAAACTGAACACAGAAGCAAACTGGATTCTTTAGAGAAGTCTCAGGCTGAGCTGAAGAAAATCAGAAGGAAAAGCCAAGGAGCGCGAAACGTTATGAAATACGAGCATAAGGAAATGGAGGTCAGTGCATTGCCTCTTATTTGTGTCTTTCTTTGTGTGAGGACTGGGCAGCAGAAATGTCACTGACTCCTGAAGGTTGGTTTGTATTAAAGGCACTCCCAGAGGATGTATTCCAGCTGCACTCACTCTCACTGCTCCGCTGTGCATGTTCAGAGACCTCTGCTTTAGTTTCCAAATTTCATCCCTTGACCACTAATTGATTTTTTTGTCTTAAAGTATCTCTGTAACTGCACCTTCATGCAGAGTTTTACACACAGTCAGCCAAGCTATGCAAATTCAGCAGTAATTTGCTACAAATTAATTTCCCAAAGTAGGCAGTGCCAACCCGTGTCCTTATTACTGTCTTTCCTACTGCCCTTAATCCAGCATTGCCATCTTGAGGCGAAATCCAAAATGACAGGGCACTGAAGAGAAACTTTTAAAATTAGGAAGTCATATTCTGGTTGCCATATGTCTCTCTGAAAATACTGGCCATTGACACTTTTATTTGCACGATGCTTGTACTTTGTGCTAGCTTATGTATTTTTTCCATATTTTTCTCTTTTAAAATTCAAATAAAGCTTTGTTTAGAACACAGAACAATAAACTTAGATAATAGGAGCTCCTATTTCTTACTGCCTGTTAACCTGCATTCATAACACTGGCTCTGGGTCTGAGAGTTCAAGGATTAGCATTTAATCACAGTTTAGCCAGAAATCCTTGTAACCTCAGATAAATATAGTTTAACCTTTTTAGCAACTCATTTTCCCCTCCTCTTTAAATGAAGCAGAGATTCCTCACAGCTTTTGTGTGAGTAAATGAACTGCTGTGGAGCAGACAAGGTAATTAGCATAATTAGAACACCTGTGGCTCTACAATTGCTTGGCATAGTCTCTGCTTTGATGCCATGTTCTTATCTACTGCAGTTTTATTTAGAGCCTAAAAGACTCTTTCTTGTTTGGCTTCACTCCCCCCACAGGGCCCCTAAAAAGGCTGTTGATGCCTGTGGGGACAATGCACATTTCCCTGATGGGATGAGGGAACTCAGGTGTGTGCAGGAAAGGAGGAGGACCTGGAAGCAGAGCCACCTTATCCCACCTCACCTTTCCAAAAGCTTCTTCTAAGGCTTTTGGAGTTCCCAGCAGTAACTGGATTAGTGTCAGATAAAACTCAGAGGCTCCACATGATCTTTTCCCCTCTTTTCCTCAGTATTTGGAAACAGTGAGCTCTCGCCAGAGCGACATCCAGCGGTTTATTGCAGAGGGCTGCAGAGAAGCTCTCCTCGAAGAGAAAAGAAGGTTCTGCTTTCTGGTTGACAAGCACTGCAGCTTTACCCAGCACATGCACTTCTACCACGTCCAGGTCAGTGAACAGAAATGAAACTCCTGAAATCCAGTGGTGTGGGAGGTCTTCAATATCTCCTGCAGCACACAGATCACACCTCCAGAAATACCCAAGGAACACTGAAGTGCCTGACAAGTGTTGTCATCAGTGCATAGAAAAGGTTTATAATCCACTGTTCTATGAAATGTATTGTAGCAACAATCAAGGGTTATTGTGACTTTTTAAAAATCATGTATTAGGAAGAAAATACCTGGACTGTCAGGTATATAAATACCTGAATATCAGGTACATCCTGTATCTGACCCTGCAAAAGGAGAATCTCCTTTTACAACGTATTCTTTGTTTCAAAGAGGTATTACATCCTTCCACATTGCTGATGTTAGGATATAGTTAGTGATTTTAGTATCACAAAAGTTAACCAGTAGGTCTGTGCCATTTTATGAAACAGTATTTCTCTGACAAGTGCCTTTTAACTTGGACGCAGTGTGGGGACTTCCTAAAATCCAAGCTGCCTGGGTGGCAGGAGATCTGTAGTGATGCCACCAAAGTGCCTGAAAAAGTAAGAATGATGATAGATGAAATAAGGACACCTGGTTCCACTCCAGTCTCGGGAACACCACAGCCTTCACCGATGGTAGAGAGAAATTCCTTGGTATGTTGGTCTGTGATGGTTACAGGTTCTCTCTTAAGTGGGAGGGGAGTGGCCTCACTCAGTTCTGTTGCACCTAAACATTTGGGATGGAGTCTGTAATGTATCTCAGCTGGAATATGCTGGGGTTGGGTATGGAACCATACTGAAGCTCTGCTATGGGAAAAATACACAGTAAAGCAGGGAGAAGCCCAGCCTCATGGCTGCTTCTGTTGTAACCATTCCATTCCCAGCATTCTTGTCTGTAAGTAATTGCATACTCAGTAGTTCAATATAGACTTAAACAAAATGTTATTTTCTATTTTCTTCCTTTTTTTCCTTCATGATTCTTATTAGCTTATTAGATACTGGTTAAATTTTCGTTTTTGCCTATTTGTATGTTGTGTTACCATTAGTTGTTGAATTTCTAAATGATTATTGTAAACTTCTAAAATAGGAAAATCTGGAAATCAGCATGCTATGTGTGGAAAAAAAGGTTATTGTAGCCTTCCCACTAACAAGGGTTTATCAAGGGACAGAAGCCTCTTACAAATAGAGGAACATGGGCTTTATCTCATGTCTAAATGTATATCATTGGGCAATATTTAAGCATTGTTCTCTGTGATTCAGTCTTTCAAACAAGTGATGGCTGTCTCCTCAGCACTGATACCGTTGTTTTTGTGACTGTAGATTGGCAATGATTTTTACTCTCAGCATGAAAATGCATCCAGCGTGCCCCCGGCTCCCACGGGCAGGGCGTACACGAGCCCACTCGTGGACATATTCAACAATCCTGCAACAGCTCCCAAAGCACCTTCTGAGAAACAAAACCACTCGGCAGGTGAGTGTCCCTCCCCTGCACACCGGGTAAGTGTGAATGACACCCTGGAGTGGGCAAAATTCTCTCGGGGCTGCTTGACTACCATGATGATGCAAATTCCAGGAGTAGGAAATGGGCTTTACAAGCATTTATATGTTACCTAACAGGAGAGAGATGTGGAATACAAGAATTATTTGCAGCAAAATGCAGGTCAGGGTAGGTAGATTCTATTTTAATCACTTTCTGTGTGTCACTGATTAACCCACCTTAACTGCTCTTATGAATTCCAATGTTATCAGCAGAAGGCACTCTGTAATTCTGAACAGGATACATCCCAGGGATTGTTTTGCTACACAAAACAAACATAAACACTCTGACAGTCTCACTTTGGTTTCCTCTAAGGGCAGTAAGGGAGGAGTGCACATAGGACAAAATGAGCACAGTCTTGTGTTTCTTTCCTGAAATGTAAAATCCAATAAAGATTTGTTTTCCAAGTTTCTAATATTTTTATTTTTCTATTTTCTCTGTCATTGGGAAGGGAAAGAACTAAGCCTAGCTCACAGCATAAGAAATGAAGAACTCTTCAGTGTGATAATAGCAATTCCAGCAAACGCATTTACAGTATATTCTACTAGCCAAATAACACAGTTTTGAGCCCTCCTTTATTTTGTCTTCTGGTAAACATCTAGTTTCAATATCTGCAAAGTGCCAAGTATCTGCAATGCTCCTCGATGCTGAAGCTGAGTGCAAGGCACATTGGAAAGTGAAATCTTGGATTTTATACACCTTTTTTTAGAGTGGAAAATTTTCAAAGGCCTTTCTTTTATGGCTGTGATTGTTTAGCCCTTTTCATGCCAAAGGCCGAAAAACACAGTTAAAACTTAGAGAACTTTTTATGCCTGTTGGTTCAGCTTTATCATGCTGGGGGTGTGTATGTAAATGCACATGCTGGGAAGAACTTTATGGTGACAAGAAACATTAACAGGTAACTGAGGGCATCTAAGTGGAAAGTACAAAGTCTCAGAATGTGATTTGTACTTCAGTGTGCCTTTATTTCTCTTCCTGTCAAACCACTAATTGCATTCAATTCTGTTAGTGTGGCTAATCTTTCTTTTATCTGGGTTTTTTTTTTTCTTCCTTTTTGACAGAGAATTCAGAAGATGCCGGTTTATCACGTTCAACTTCTGTTGCCACGGGACTAAATATAATCAAAAGGCAAAAAGTGAAGACAATCTTCCCACACACTGCTGGAAGCAACAAGACATTGCTCAGCTTTGCCCAAGGGGACATCATCACACTGCTGGTGGCTGAGGAAAAGGATGGCTGGCTCTATGGGGAGCATGACACAACCAGAGTGTAAGATATTCAATATATTACCCACCTTGAACATGAAGGAAAAGTGAGTCTCATCAGATTTTTTTAGCAGATTGTAAATGGTTTTCTACCTTTTTTGTTGACTCTTGGAGACTTGGAGTCTTTCTGTAAGGAAAATCACTGCATCTATTTTTTCAGGAGGTTTTGCACACCAATATGGCATCATCAGAAATCAGGTCTTCAAAAATTAACTCTGTTGAGTCTATGGTTTTGTCCACTGTTGTCTTTTGAAAGATCTTTCCAATTTTATATGACATAAAAAAACCTTTCTTATTACAGAAAAGGATGGTTTCCATCATCGTACACGAGACCTCTAGAAGAATCAGAAGAAAAAGCCTTTGCCCCAGTGCCAAGGTAACATTTTGGGTGGCACTTGCAGAAATGTGCAAATCTTCACTGTTTATTAGAAATGTTTTTGTGCTCATGTTCTTTGAGGTTCAGTGACAGGTACAGTAAATGCTTTCTAACAGTGCGCAGTACAAGGCCTTGGTTACATTAACCTGTTTCAGTGGTTGCACACAGGCCCAGGGCCAGCTTTGGCACAGCTGTAATTCAGAGTCCCACTGACTCCAGGGGCTTTGGGCACTGTTACCAACTTCCAGCTCACGCACTTTTGTGCTTTCCTAGTGCTGGAGATAAGTGAGAGAAGTATTCCAGGAACTGAGAATGCCCTTTGTTGGGTTCTGTCTTGCAGTCCTGCACCCATCCGAAGTATCAGTTCCGTGAACCTTGTGGAGAAAGGTGAAGTTGTCCTCCCACCACCAGACTACCTGGGGGCTTTGCAGGCAGACAAACGAGTGGAGTCTGCCAAAGCTCCTGCTCCCAAAACACCGACGGACAGAGCGGAGCAAGCGGGGCCGGTGAGTGATCCCTGCTGGGAACCCAAATGTTCCACCCTGCTGGCTCCTCTTGACCTGCCCTTACATGAGGCCCTGGAACCCTCTGCCTCAGCTACTCGTGCCTGGCTCCAGCCCTGTGGCACAGCTGTGCTCAGCAGTACCAGGGTTTTGGGCATCTCAATCCAAGGAAGAATTGTCCAGGGATATTACTGACAGCAGTGGGGGACACTCTGCATAGCAGAACTCCTCAGCAATGGAATCTGCTAAACATGAAAAGGAATTCTCATGGGAAGCAGTACAAGTCCGTCATCCTCAGTGATTTTAGAGCTGTGGGGCACAGGGGATTTACAGCAGGGTGAATGAAAAGGATAAAAGTTGTTGCTGATGATTTGTGAAGCTCCTCTGAGTTAGAGAACTTACTCCATTTCACTAGACTAGTCATGTTCTGGGGTATCTTTTTTTTTTTTCATCTAAATATTCCTATGAAAAAGATTTGCATTTTTTGAGGGGGCCAGAACAGCCTAATATTAGCATATCTATTTGAATATAGCACATATATTTGAATCCACATTCAAGCAGGTGGGTTTATTTCTCAGTTATGAACCTTGGGGCATAAAAAGTGTAGTTTGTACAGTGATGTGTTTCTAGGAACGTTTTCTGTGTGCAATGAAGCTCTTCTGATGCATTACCAAGAAATTAGATCTAAATCTCAGTGTTTGGTCACGTTCAAAACAAGTATCTAGAAACTTCTAAAATGATTCTGAAGACCAGCAACTATATTTTGTCATATTTGTGGTTTTCATTTTTTGAATTAAGAGGCCATGAGCCTTAAAAACAGTGCTATGTCAGAACTCCTACAGTAGCTCCCTCACAAGCCCTGTGGGATCAGCGTGGCCTTCAAGTGTGATTATGCTCAAAGGTGTATCAACCCTCCAGCAGCACAGCTCTAATTAGAGCAGTGTGCTTTCTTTGGAGGCCAGAATGGAAGCTGATAGCTCCTAGGAGTGTAAAACAAATCCATCTTTTTTGATAACCTAAGTTTCCACATGGAAAGCAAGATTAAAATAAATTAGGAATTCTGGAGTATAAAATAATGACCACTTCTGTTGAGGCACCCCCTAAGTCACTGCCTTTTTACTGTGACCCCATCCTATCTGTTACCTTGCAAAATAAGAGAGCCGTAGAGGAGAGTTGCTGCACTTGCACCCAAGTGTTCTGCTCCTAAGTCACTATTTATTTTCATTCTTTTGGGAAGTTGCAGAGCTTCATTGTCTTTCCTGCTTCCGTGCAAGTCCCAAACCTCCACTCCCCCATCAGGCTTTGGAAATGAGCCCAACATTGTACCAGGCTGGCTCATGGACTCGTACAGGATTTACATACTGAGCACAACAGTCTGCTCACTGCGCCTTCCATGCAGAAGCAGGAAATGATTCAAGGCATCTTATTTTTGTTTCAGACTACCCAGAAAAAATAGCTCAGGATTTCAAGAAGATGAGGAATGGCTCTAGCCAATTACATTGTTCATGCTGTGCTCCAGAGGCCAGTGCTGTGCAGAACAGTATCCACTAATGAAACAGACTTAGTAGTTGATGCTTTGATGAGGGTTAGTGTTCAGTAAGATGTAATGCAGGCATTTGTTCATTCTGATTAATTTTAAGGGCTAATTAGGTTTAAATCATGGTCTAAGTCTATTTACAACTGATGTACATGACCAGTTTTATTGGAATCACCAGTCAAGCGTGAGTTAAGAACCCTGTTGAATGATGTCCTGAATAAATAGAGGTTTCTTCGCCTGCATTGAGGTATCATGAATATGGTAACTGGGAACTGCTGGTACAGCACAGTGTGCCTGGAAAGGAAAGGCTGATAGGCCTGAAATTTGAAATATTAAAACAAAATGGCCACATGGACTAAATTATTAGTACTAGTCAAATTGCACCATAAAGGGTGACTGGATATTCCTGCTGCTACATGCAAGAATGTAGATTCCAATGTTCATTTTGAGCTTTATCTGACACCTATTAGAAGCAATTCGTTTGCAGCTTAAAATATGTAATAAGCGAGGGGGGGGAGGAGGGAAGTAGAAATTAGCTATTTCCCCAAACTTCCCCATAGCACAGCTAGTTTGCCAACAGTTTTCCATTTCATCCCACCTGAATCTCTTCATCCTGGAGCAGCCTGGGACAGAGCCACACTGCCACCTCTTGGGTGACCTTCTCTTCACAGCACCATTTGATGTTCTGAGAGTTCTGTTCAGTTCAGCTGAACTACATAATTGTTCTAAGGGGCTAAATATTTTAGCCTACTTGAATGACAGGGTGACTTTTCCTTATCAGGATAGTGAGAGCACCTGTAGCATATGCTTATGATCTTATATAAATATATTTTTCTTTTACAGAAACCTGACATGAATGGCATTGTCAAACCACCTTTTCTAAGGTACATTTTTAACACTTTTACACTGATTTAATTTTTGCTGATTTTTATACTTATTACCTTGTATTATTTTTATTTTATTTTAAGGGAAAGCAAGGATGTTTACCATTAATTTCCCTGTGACCTTTCCCAGGCGCTTGTAAAACATTATGGCTAAGATTGGTGGCACTTTTCTCAAGAGCAGCCTCAAGTGAAGTGCAGTGCACAGGCCCTTCTCAGCAAAATGTGTTTCTCCTGTAGTTTGACAGGGAGCAGGACTTAACCTTTCTTTAACTGTCTTTGAGGATTAAAAGCAAAAATTTTTGAAGACTGGGAGCTGCTTTAAAAAGTCCAGATCTAACTGGGTATTAACTTCCCAAATTTTTGGAAGAGAATCCTCACGTGTAACCTTGTTTTACAAATTCCAGTCAAACTAAGAGTTGCACAGAATCCTTTAGTCTCAAACCATAATTTGCTGTTTGAAGGCAACTTTTATGAAGAAGCTGAATGGCTTAAATTTGGGGTTGGGATTGCAGCAAGCCTTTGAGTAACTTTGTGCATTTCTTTTCAGTGGAGAAAATCCCTTTGCAACCGTGAAACTCCGACCAACAGTAACAAATGACAGATCAGCACCCATTATCCGATGAATACACGGACCAGACACGTGTTCCTCCTTCCTTACCAACACCCAGTTCCAGTAATGACAAATACTATCTCAACTTCTTCTAAAAATTTATTTAAATGTAATTACTGTAAAATATTGGCATGCTGGAATGGAGCTCTGATGTTTTTTAAAACCTGTACTTTCTAATGAGGTAATTGCTTTGGGCTAGTGTTTGAGCACCTGGGCTTGATTTTACAGTATGCTTTTTTTGTATTAGGATTTGTGAAAATACTGGAGATAGTTTGGATGCTCTAGTGAATCTGTGTAAGTAATAGCTCACACGTCTGAATCTTTGGCATTCATTATTTGGAGGCTGCAGTGGTAAGTTCTAGAATATAAGCCTGCATATGCCACCTACTAAGGAAGTGATTTTTTTTTTTTTCTTCAAACAAAACAATGTAACAACTGCCTTATTCCAGAATAGAGAATGGCCTGTATAAATGATTATATATTATTTTGTTTAAGAAAGATACCTTAGGTTATAAATAAATATTTATCCTTTAAGAATAGACAATTTGTAATGCTTGGCTTAATG
>VWZG01002476.1:18084-28138 GCA_013396735.1 Grallaria varia | reverse complement strand
TTTTTTTTTTTTTTCCCTCCTGAGTTGCTTTTTCATGTGTTTATGTTTAATCTGTTATATGCCTTTCTATTTTCTTTTCATAAATACAATTTCTTTTTTTTAAAAAAAATTACCTCCTTTATTTTGTTGCTAAATCAGACATCCATCATCCATAGTGCTATTTGTTCTTTGGATCAGAGAAAACCAGTCTGTACACCTTCATAACATCCATGGCATTGAGGTGCCCTTCCTATTGATACTGGTGATAGCTAATTGTTTGGTTTGTTTTTTTTTTTTAAGGGTTATGAATCATGGATCTGAATCATTCCTATAAATCCTGTGTGCAATAATAATAGTAACTCTTTCAGTATCTTGTTTTCTGGTGCAGATTTGACCATGTACTGAAATTCATTCTCATCTTCCACTTGTATTTGATGCTGACACAAACTCTGATCTAAGGAGAGGAGAGGAGGCTAAGACACCAAATATGTAAGGAAGTTAGGGAAAGTGGGAGGGGAAAAAATGTCAGAGTTCAGAGTAAAGAAGTGGAAAAGAAAATAAAATGGTAGAAGACATAAGAGAGAGGAAAAAAGAGAAAAAAAGCAAAGTGAAAATACAATGGACGTAGTACATGGTGAAAAAAACTGGCATTAAAAATTATGTATTGAAGACAAACACATAGTTATTTAAATAGTAGAATCCAGAATATATCTAGTTAAGTACTAAGCACATAAGTATACAAAATTTAAAGTGCTAAAGCATATAAGCACGTAAAACCTGAAGTCATGAAACACTTAATGACTCAGCTATAAATCATTTGTCTTCCACCGGTCTCAAACTTAATGGAGCACAATAGTGGGAGATGCAGCTTTGGCCTCTCAATGTCTTGAAGAACTGTTCCTATCTTTATGGCCCCAAAGCTATATAGCTAGTTTGAGTCCTTTGTGTTTTGCACATTTCCTGAATTATTAGTTACTGTGATGCACTAATGTAAGAATTATTATTGAGTTTTTATTTAGTTTGAAACTTACTAGAATGAATGTACACCTAACTTTTTTTGTGTGTGTTATGCTTTAGGGCGAGAATGAAATTCATATTGAGTTTATTTCTGTGAAGTGCTGAATATTTTCTGATGATGCCATCAAAGGTTGAAGCCTTGTAAGAATTTTAATCAAAGAATCTGAAGATACAGGTTTCAGTTTTTTGGTAAACACAGTATCTGTATAAGTCACCTACCACTGACGCAGATTAGATTCTGTTAAATGTATTAGCATGTGCTGCTTCCAGAAGAAGCAAAGTTCAGAATCACCAAAATAATTTGATGGAAAAAAAATGCAGTTTTATACTGAAAAGCCTTTTCTTCTTGAGTAAAGTCCTAATCTGAGTAGTAGTAAATTCAATTTTTTCTGTATCCATTGGGTTTAAACATCTGCTAACTGGGCTATGTGTGTTACTTACAGCTTCTACTCTTAGAAATCATTGAAGACCTTCATGAAAATGGAGACTTCTTCCAGTCTCTTATAAAAAATACAACAAAATGGAAAATTTCCCTCTGCGTTTTATAGATACTGACTGACATGTGATACATACATGTGTTATGTAGCTCTAATCATGTATTCACTAAATGTATTCTGGTATAAAGAAGAGCATATGAAAAGTATTCTGAAGTAACCATTGTACACTAGAACAGGAGAAAAATAATTTTGGCAGATTGAGAGTTTATCCTTTACAATCTTGATTGTTGTGCGCCACATAGATAGGACTCTGCTATAATAGAAAGTGTAATTGCTATGATTTTGACTGACATGTTGGATGCTATTGTATGATACAGACTAGATAAAGATGGTGACAGGGACCTTGGAAAAATTCAAACAGAATTAAGGTTAGAACTAAGTACTGAGAATGTAATGGTAGTAGAATATTTAGCTACTTATAGCTCAAGTTATAAATTGTATTTTAAAAGATTGAAATCTGCAGTTTCTACAGTAAAGTGGAAATACTCTGATGGATGCTGCTTCCTTCTATTTATACTGCTAAACAAGCATGGCAGGACTCACTTCTATCACTAGCTAAATTTTACATGTGAAATATCCCAGACCACAAAGAAAGTAGTTCTTGAATTTTCCCCGGTAAAGAAATACTCCTGAATCCACTTTGGTACGCCTGGAAACCTCATTTCCTTCTTGTAATATTCTGTAATATTTTCTGAGAGAGTCCATAGGCATTGTCTGGTTTGCCTGAACCTGGATTTAATGGCATTGAGTTTAAGGACTGTGTAGTGAACAGTTGCATTACTGACAGTAAGAATTGAGTTCACAGCTATGAATCAAGTCTCATGAAAAGAGGAGCTTTATGAAAGGTATTTGGAAGGAATATCATGAAAAAAAATTAGTATGCTTATGCAAATGACCTAGCTATGACTTCATAATTTGTAATGGTATTCAGTTAGGCAGTGTTTACACTTGTTAATGACTTCCTTTATGAGTGATAATGATCTTGCTCATTATCATATTAAATCCTTGATCGTATGTCATTAGTTTGGAATGTAATAAATTGTCTGTTTGATTTTTAGTGTAATGAACTAATTAGACTAATTAAAATCAATATGTGTGCCAATATTAGACTTTGAATCCAAATGCTGCTGTCTGCTGGCTAAAAATCAGCAACTCAGTAAAAAAGTGGCCTAATGCTGATTTATGAGCACTTGATGAACGTGAGGTGGAATAAATTGCTTGTAGTGGTAGAAACAGCATTAGTGAAGTACAAGATACTAAGTGCATTGTAAGATCAGCAGTAAGGGCATACTTACATATGTAGTTACGTGTCACCTTTAAACCTTCCTGGTTGATCAGATCATTCTTCAGAAATTATTCAGCTTAAATATTGTAAAGTGCATTGATCTATAGTTAAAAATATAGCATTCTATGTATATGTTTGTATGTACATGCAATTTATTTGTCTCTGTGTGCTTATGCGATTTTGTATGTTAACACATTTTGTACACTTTATATTTTGTACGGCACTTTTATTTTTATATTAATCTGTGAATATACCAAATAGGTCATACCTCCAAATTCAGTAATATACTCTTCTTGCAACGTGTTATTCAACCATATTATCCATTCACTTTTATGTTTATGAAGAATTGTGTTTATAAACCCTAAGGGAGACAGGAACACATCATGCAGACTTGTAATGACCTTTTAGAGAAGAAGGAAATGGCTACTTGAAAGGGAAGGGGAATATTATTACAGAATTCAGGATCTTATAGCATCAAAGCAAAAAATTAGTGGAAATCCTTTTGGCTCAAAGGAGAGAGTAGAAAAAAAATGTGAGGTGATGGGAGAAGTATGCCACATTCTTATTTTTGACAAAAATACTGCTCAGAGAAAAAAGTTTACATGTTAAAGTTTTAAATGTACATTAATATATTTTTTAATATACATGCTTTCAAAAAGTCTGCTTAGATCCCTCATAGGTTCTCTGTCAAGCATATAATATTTTCAAAATATAATAACTTCATTAATGACAAGCATTGAACAGATCAGAGCTTTATTTTGTAGTAATTATGTTTATTTTGTCACTAAGAAAGCCCAAAGGCTACTTGTTTTCTTTTTATGTTGTTTGATTGGTTTTGTTGGGGTTTTGTTTGCTTGTTTTTGTTGGTTTGTTTGTTTATTTTTTGGGTTTTGTTTGCTTGTTTTGTTTTGGTCTTGGTTTTCTACGTTTTTTTTGCTTTGCTTATGTTTTAGTGGGACACAGACATCCAGAGTCTGTGGGGTCCCTGTCCTTTCCCCCCACCACTCCCATCACAAGCTTCCATTCATGCACAATGTGATGTTGAAGAGAATACAGAACAGCAGAGGAGAATTCAGTACGTTGTTTCTCACATCTTGAAGATATGCTACAAATTGTGAGTGCCACAGTCGGTAAGGCAGAATTAATGATATATACCTAAATTTCTAATTGAATCATACTAATGATGAGTAGAATTTTTTTTTTTTTATGTAAATAAGTAAATATGAGCAAACAGAGCTCAGAATCTTCTGATTCCCAGGCCTACACTTAATCCATGAGATCATGTGGCGTTTGAGGAAGTACCTCTTCCCCTTAAGTCACTGCAAATGTGGGTGTTCAGGCACTCTAAATTTCAGGCTTTGTAGGAATAATCCCTTAATCATCTGACCTAATTTTGATGATGAATATTTTAAAATAGTGGTGACTTATTAATAAGGATTTCAGAAAGGCATGATTTGAAGTAGGTGTCAACTCTAATTTAAACAAGTACTTGAAGAAAATCTACAGCATTAATGTAGACTTAAATTGATAGTAGCCATTGAAATTTCATTTTTTTCTTGAGGTTGTAGACAGAAGAGAAGGACTCGTGTTCAGAATATGTACTTATGTACTGTACAGTGAAGATAAAATCTGTAAAACTAGTTTATCTTTTTATGGTTCCTTTTAGTGGTTTCTTTGAGACACTCCAAGTTTATGAGTGTTTTTCACTAGATAATTACTAATTGTCAGTTTCAGTAAAATCAGTAATTATTGCTAGAAAATGCTTAACTGATCATCATCATTGCCTATGGTATTTTAAAATTTGAGTCTTTGGATGAGATCTGAATAGGAGTTTGAAAATATGTATAGTAATCTAAATATGGGTGAGTATGTATTGATCAGAAACTTCATTATGGTAAGAACTATGTATGGTTCTCAGATACTGAGAACATACATTTCAACAACAGACTAAATTTAAGGGGAGTATACAGAGCTTGAATCCCAGAGACCATATTTTGTTTTGTGCTTGAAGCAGGATACCCTGAGAACATAAATGAGATCCTTTATGTCTGAGATGCATTCACTATGCATATTATCAGCCCTCTGATCCAAAGCACATAACCAATGTCCTTGATTCATATAAAAGTGCTGAATGCCCTGAGGAGCTGTGTGGGTTTGAAACATCTGACAGTTGTTTGTGAGATGGCACGAGTTCAAGTACCTTTCTTAGCAGCAAGGGAGGGGGAAGACACTTCTGCTAGGTTTTTCAAATCAATTTTTTGTCCTTCATTTACCAAAGTTGAAAAAGCAACTAGTTTAAAATAGGGTGGTTCTCTCCATTAGTACGGTAAGTGCTCCACCATGTCTTTCTTCTTGTATGAGAGAAACAGAATAAAAAGAAATCTCATGTACATTTTAGTTGAATCTCAGCTGAACAGAAGGAAACAGAAATTTAACCCTTGACTTTTGTTTTACTAGACTGACTGTTAGCCGAGATGTATGTTTGCTACTGCATTATTACTCTTCCTCTTGCAAGGTTTAATTCTAATTTTGAACTTTGAATTTTCCTTAAATTAATTCTGTAGAAAAGAGGCTACTGTCTTTGATGTTATTTTCTTTGGTATTAGTTTTTTTCCCCCTGTGATATAAAGAAAACTCTCTGAAAATATTTTTTAAAAAATCACCTTTGTTTGAGTTCCTTCTTTCATTTAGCACTGTTTCTCCTCACCTGTGAAATTATATTTCACTGACTTAAATCTTGAACCTTCTGTGAGGATATTTATCTAGTTATAATAATTTCAGATTTATTTTTTATTTTCTATACCTGCTATATTTTGTTCTTGCAGAATACCTTCCTTATTGGGGAAATGAGGGATTTCATGGTAAAGATAAAAAGGATTGGAAAAAGGGGTAAGAGCTATATCAAAATAAGTCAGTGGTGTTCCCTCCTTGCTTAGGGGAGCTAGGTTTGAAATTATTGATCAACAAGCATCTTAGCACATGAGTTTCTGTCATGCTGAATAACTCTCAACCATATCTGAGAGCTCTTGTGCCAGACCAACCATGACTATGGGCCTGATAACTTGCAGATAGTCCCTGAATTTTAGAAAGAGCCTTTTGATCTCACGACTAGGTCTTTGCCCAACTTACCTGAAAAATTGACAAGGGATTCTAGCGTTTCCTGTCGAGGGGTTGTAAGAGGTATTGTATTTGGGAACATACTCTTATTAAAGTGAGAGCTGCAACCTGACACTTTTATCAACAGCATGTGTCTGTACCATCCTTGTATGTGAAACAGTGAGAAGTCTCCACTGATTTTTTATTATGTTATCAGAATTATACTCCTCAAGGATTAATTTGCTATCAAAGAAAGTCTTAGAAGTACTTCAAAACATTCATTCAATTCTATAACACTGAATTTCAAATTAGAAAAAATTTAATCTATATGTACTGTTATGCCAGTTTTGTATAGAGCTTCTGAAATTCCTCCAATTTTTTTTGTAATCCTCATCCAGTCTGGAGTTGGGAGCTAGCTAGTGCTTGTATTGGTCATTTAATTCAGTTCTGACAAAATAGACACCTTCCTTGTAGCATATAAATGCGATAGTTGATTATGGGGGTGATCACATCCCTGTAATGGGAGCTCTACCCAGTTACATAGTAGGGATTTACCCCCCTATTGTCCCCCTCCACGTGTCCCCCGGGTTGCCCCACAAAGAGACACGCAGAGACCCCCAGAGAGGAAACAGAGAGAGCATTTATTACCTTGGTAGAGCTATTTATAACTATTCCAGGAATCCTAACGGGTCCAAGGTTCTTCTTTTGGGAAGAAGAAACAATGACTCAGGGAAAAAACACAAAAACTCCATTTTAAACACAGCAAAATCTTCAGTTTTTAAGGTATTTTTGCTAGCCTCTTCACCCTTTTCACCGGCCCATTTCTCACAAGACTTTTCCATTTCTGATATTCTTTGTTCATTGCCTTATATAAAACACTATTTGCTGGTACTGAAGAAATGAAGACTCCAAGTGAATAAGAAGAGATACTTTTTATGCCCATGGCCAGCTCATGCTTTGCTCAGGTAACAGTTTAGGAATCATTGATGCAAATTGCCCTGCACCTCAGCAAATGTTTGCAGAGACACCGGGAATCTTACCCAGATGGTTCCAGGGAAGTGAAATTTGAAGAAGTTGTGCCCTTAAGGAACTGCTGCTTCTGCATGCCTTTAGTTCACAGCCCTTTTCCTCAGCATCCTCTGAGTTTTGGAGTCATGAACTGGGTGACTGTATTACATGTAAAGAGGGGATTTATGGTAATGAAAATCCTACCTGGTGAGGTATTATGTCCTGCACTTCTGGAATAACTATAGTTGGCATCCCCTACCCCCTTCAAAGTCTTCTGCTGAAATCCATTGCACATACTTTGCCACAATCTCACAAAAACTGAGGTGCTTGTTTCTGTGGAACGTGACAGTACCAGACTCCTCTCAGTCAGTTGGCTGTTAATTTAAGATGGATCCACAAAAGTTGTCTAGTCATAGAGATCTGCAGTGCTGTTCTGCAGACCTGCTACTGCCCCTCTCTTTACTGGCTGTGTCCTCAAATTCATCCTTAAATGCAAAGGGGTCATATACATCACTCATAGCTCTGTATGAAGCCTGTCACATGGCCTTACATAATTTTTAGCTGTTGACCATTGCGTATTTTTCAGCAGGTGTTGTGGCTGCTGCTGTGGGCTGTACTGAGCACCCCTTGCCCAGAGAGCACAGCCCAGGATCTCTCAGACTTTCAGCTTGGTCTTGTACTACTAGAGGGTTGTGGTTGGATGTCAACCCTGCAGAGAGCCCAGGCTTGCTGGCAGCCCAGTAACTGAGTGTGTGCCAACACTGAGGTCATGTGAGAGTCATTGCTCCTTTATTAGCAAAATCTGTGTTGGGAAGCTGCCAGACTACATTCTGGACTTTTTTTGCAGTATGCCTGGCTACTCTTGTCTAGCAGACATGCTGTCTGATTCAGAAGTAATACAGGAGTATGTGTGTGTGTATGTGTGTATATATATGTATGTATATATATGCCACCTGGACATGGAGGTTTATTCTAGTGGAAGAAATACTGTATGGGCCTTTGTGACCAGAGCAAGCACCACATGCTCCATATCCACAAGTACTCCCATTAAATTCTTCTTGCATGAAGACGCAGTAGCAACAAGAATACCTATCCTCAGGTCTCATTTTATATTCTCAAAAGATACAATAACCCCTCAAAATAATACTTCAAGCCTCCGACAAATATCTTTCCTCACTATATCAAGCACAGGCAAGAAGTCAATAAAGCTCCCTGACCTAAGAAAGGGAGGTGAATTGGGAGTCTCGTATCATGTTACATTCTTTGGCAAGACTGAGGTGCTTTTTGCTAATAGTTATCCTCAGGTTTAACTGTTACTGTGGTCATTGAAGACAACTGTGTCTGTTGTGTCTTGTTAATTACTTGGAGTAGTTTATCCCTGACAGGTCTCATATCTGTCAAGATTCTGGTGTAAGTATCAAACTCTGATATCTGCAACATGCAGTGCCTCAGATCCTCTGAAACTGTAGCATATATAGATTTTCATCAGTGCAGAACATGGCTAAGTATCTTCTAGCAAATTGTGATTTTGCTGCAGTTAGCAAATTAATATCTGGGTTTTTTTCAACCAAACCTATGATGTTCTTTTCACTGAATTTCTTTTTAGTGCAGTCCAGAAGTGCAATGAACTCTTAGCAGTCTGATTACGTAAGTATTAGTAATGTTTATTTCTTAAGATACCCCCTCGTAAGTTAGTATTTTGACTGCCTCCATATAGAAAAAAGCACCTAATCGAAACCAGAGCCAAAATAATATTAAAATATGCAACCAATTAATTTCTTATTAGCACCACATAAACTGACCAGATATATGAATCCAAAGAAGTCTAAGTCAAATACATAATAATATCACACTAGAGGACAGGACTACACTAAATATAAATTTCACACATTACCATATATCTCTCATATGAATAGATGAGACAGATTCAAAAACAATATATTTCAGGGTGAAGGTATATAGGAATATATGAAAAATGTTTTCAGAGAAAAAAGACATAAATGGACACATCTTACTAGGCTTAACAGATTTTTGTTATTTATAAATTTTGCACCTATATTTAATTTGTTCGAATTTTATATATCTTTGCAAAAAAATTTCCAAAAAATTTCAAGGAAAACCAAAGTTATTTGTGCAAACATTTTAACTTACAGACCTATTTTTACAGATATTACTGCAATCTTATTAATAAAATAAAACCCAAACATATTTTAATTCTGTTGGTAAATGTAAGTGATACTTTTCTTTTGTATTAAGGTCCCCACAATAGTCTTTGTCATGTACGAACATAATCTTATCTTCTTGCTGAATAGTTAGTTAGACTAAGACAGTACATAAGAACAAACTACCTTCTATTTTTAGTATTTCTTAAAAGTATTGGAGTTGTGTTTTGATTTCCAAAAGTTACATGACAGAATCTTTTAAAGGAATTCTGAAGAACCTATTCATTCCATCTTTATGCCTCCATGAAGAACATAATAGAGAATTTTTACAGTAGAGAAACATATCTGCCTCCCCACTATATTTTTCAAATTTAAAAAACCCTGAAAACGAAAGCATATTTCCTAAGATCAAATAGGAATTTAAGCAAACAAAGCATAGTTACTAGAATTAGAATCCTGATTAACAGCAGAAAATGCTCTGGAATTCTTCATTCATATATTTCAGCTTAAGTAGGTTATTCAAAGTGTTGGGTGCCTAGACAGGGAGAGGATTAGGATACTTTCTGACATTTTGGGCTGTATTTTGGTTGCTTGGTTTCTCATACTGGTAGAAAAAATCAAATTGATATAAAAAGTATGAAAATTGCTCATGCTAAGATTATTTAATTTATTTTTTTTAACAAGAAAGGCTTTTGTGCTCCAGTGTACAAACATCCAGAGTAACACTTTTTAACAATGTATCATTATATAACTTTGTTTAAAATAAACACTGAATTGATAAAATACGGATTCTAGATATGTTTTTCTTCCATTCTTCATTTTAGAGTTGTACAGAATTAGCTTGGAAAGCAGTTTTACATTTGTTCACTTTTGGTATCGTTTTTAATTTGCATCTTGCTGCTTGATGCCTCCGCTTGATGGGTACAGTATGACAACAGGTAATAGCTACAATAACAGTAAAACAGTGATCATTACTGCTGGGACTAGAAACACCCATCATTGCTTTTTTT